>WOGP01003958.1:0-14570 GCA_015342065.1 Leptinotarsa undecemlineata | reverse complement strand
CTTAGGCCATTTTCGATTTTTATATGAATTATTTTATTCATATCATATTCAGATGATGTGGTGCTGCAGCCAGGGCCGTAGCGAAAAGAAAACCCAAGGAGGGAGGAAATCCAAATTTTCCCAACCCCACGAGCAAAATTTCCCAACTTTCGAAAAAATTAAAGCCAAGGGATTAGTTACTACTATAATATATTAATTTTTTTACTAAGTTATCCAAAGATTGGCTGAATGCTTATGCTCGTTAGGGTATGCACAAACAAAAATAAATTTCGGTAATTATAAAAATAATAATGGGAATTATTCTACTTTGGACCGAGGTGCTTGGTCTTCACCATATCCACCATATATAGGAATATTCAATACAAATTGAACGGAAAAACACATTTTAAACAGAAATGAAAGAAAACAAAACACTTAAATAATGTTGTTCTTATGATGCACTGTTTGGAACCTTTGGTGTAGTAATGAATATAACTAGAGTTTTTTGCAACACCAAATCGTTATTTTTAATACTTCGACACGTGTTTCGATCACCAAGTGATCATCTTCAAGAGGAAAATTAATCTTCCTCTTAAAAATAATGATTTGGTGTTGGCAAAAAACTTCAGTAATATTCAATATTGTGCCTATTTTTTTCTACTATTATTTTTTCTATCTTCACGGCTCGAAATTTCCCAACTTTTACAAGTCGAAAAAACATCGAAAAGTGGGGAATTTTGTAAAATTGTCACTTCAAAATTTGTGGACTGTTCAAGACTGTTCTCTTACTTGGGAGAAATTAAACTTTTTTGAAGTTTTCAAACAACTCAGAATTTCAAAGTATGGGATCTTCAAGTTACGCATGTTGGGAAATCCAACCTTCTCCTGGTTCTTTCCCTTTTCTTATTACCTCTCTCTTTCTTTTTTCCCATTTTTATTCATTTTCTTACTATTATTTTTTTCTATCTTCACGGCCCAAAATTTCCAAACTTTTTCCCAAGTCAAAAAAGCTGGGGGGGGGGAGCTCCCCCCATCCCCCTATGCCGACGGCCCTGGTTGGAATGTATATCTTTCAGAAGTATTTACTAATTGTGAATGTTTTGAACATTCATTTCAGTTTATTGAAAAAGAATGAGTGTGTTTAACTCGTTTTCGAAAACAAAAATTAGAAGTTATGTAGTAATATGTGAGTTTGTAATGCCTGATCCTGTGATATATTGAAATATGAGCCGATACAAAAGTCTTGCAGTTTTATTATTGCGAGAAAGTTATGAATAACAAAATGAATATGAGTATCGGGATGAAGATATTGAAACAAGCACACAGGAAATGAAAAATCACTACAATAGCACAAATTTAGCTTCCCTAAATAAATGATAATGATAAGTCTTTGAGCATGTATGACATGTAAACAAGGAAGAATTTTTATCATAAAATACCACAACGATTCCATATATTGCGGTTACGTTCAGTTGTGGCGAGTTTAAAAAGTCCATGAAAAGTTGAATGGACCTGGTCGATACTTGATGAAAATCGATATCAAAATTCATTCATGAGATTTGTAATAGGTTTACAAAACCGCGACACGTGTTTCGCTATACAATAGCTTTCTCAAGCAGGATTTGAACAACTACTTTCAGATTGAAACATTTTATATTCTGAAAACAGCACTATGATATACGGCCCGATCTGATAATGAATTCTAATTTTCAACTACCTGAAAAGAGGGAATACAATCATAAGCATGATACTCTATTAAGAAGTAATGGTCACCCAACTCGTTTGATTGTTAACTAGGTATTGGGAATTTTTTACCAATTGATTTCCATAATTTTTACAAGGTCAAGTTTCATACCTGTCTTCTGGAAATGAATAGTTTTGAATTCGTAATTGCACTCATGTCCCTCTGTAAGAAGGTAAGTATCAAACGTTAAATTTATTTTTCTAGAAACTGGAAACTGTTTCTATGTTTCTTTAAACGTACTATAAATGTTCTTTCAGTTTGACATATGTAAAACATCGGGTATGAACCACAAGACAATTTATAAACTCCTGATCTGACACTAAACTCAGGCCTTTGTTATTTTTAATATATGATCACCTTTATTTTTCACGAAGTTAGAAGTCTTCAAACTATAGGTTGTCCCAAATACGTTTTCGTTCTATAATTTTCCTTTTGTCTTTCGAGATCGGAAAAAGTTCGTTAATGACTTGATTTGGAGAGTAAAGGATCTACTAGTTTGCTATCATGACCATTGTTGACCTCAATCTGTTTTATTAAACTCAGTTCACTTCCGACAAAGGGACAAAGGAACATTCACTAGTCTGTGGATCATGCATGAACATAGTTCGAAAATTCAATATTGAGCTTGAAGTATAAAATGACCCTGATTATCGATTCTTGTAGTTATGTCGTTTTGTTGAATCTACTCAAAATCCATGTATTGACGAATTCGAAACCAATCTTATTCAGTTACTCTCGTAAATTTAAAATTATAATTTCAAATTCTATATGATCAATAAACCAATCGATCAAATTTGAAATTTTTCCCTTCTCAATTGATATATGTCGGTAATCAATTAGTAAAATACTAGATAAGATACAGATTCAAATGTCGTATATTGATTGACGACTCATTCCATAAAACTCTATTAGGAAAACGACCATAAAAGGTATTTTCTTTTATCTGCTTTCAAGAATGTAATTTTTCTGTCATTTGCTCTCTCCTATTAGAGAAAGCCAGTGACTGATAAATGTTGTTGAAATTTCAAACTTGTTAATTGATTTTTGCTCATCTTAATATAGAACAGGCAGTGCCGGATTGAAGAAATTGTTGCTTACCTTAGATTTATTCTAAACGGTAATAAAGCTCTTGGAAATAAAAAAGGCACCAAAAGTGATTCTAATCGATACCAATAAATGAAAATAATCACGATTTGTTCTTATATATGAGCATATCATTCCCCTTATAAGTTATACAGTTGGCGAATTTCAGTTCAATTATTACCATTTCTACAATTCGTTTTTCATAACAACTTCAATAAGAGGGTTGTGAAAATTATCGTTTTTTTTTTTCAAGTGATCGAGTAAAACTTTTTTCCTGTTGAATTTACCTAACATGGATTGGAATGAAGGACAAGTATCATTACCTAACTGTTTTAAATTACTTGGTTTTTAATGTTTCGTAAGTTCGTTTTTTTTATTTGTTAATATCACCGATCAATGTTTGTATCGATAGCTTCGTTCTCCTTGAAACTTGCTTTGAATCTATTTATGTCATCCTTTAATGTTAACATCAAAGAAAGTAATTTTTTCTCAATCCCCTTTTCGAGTGGTTAAAAGCTACAGCGAATATGTATTTCTAAAACAAGCATCAGTCTAAATTACCATTTCAACGCCACTTAAGAACCGTCTGACTGGTTACGAAAAAGGGTTTTATTATAAAAATCATTCTACATTCGAATGCTCCCCATCAACATACTCCTCTCCCCTCGCCACACACCTTTCCATACGTATTTTCCATTGATCGCTCTGGAAGTCTTCCTTGGTGAGGTCCTTCAGGAGCTCTGCCATTTTCTGTTTCACCGCTTCCATCAACTCTAATCGGGTCCCTTTCGAAGCAGATTTTATCTTCGGAAACAAAAAAGTTGCGCGGTGCCAATTCTGGCGAGTATGGCGCGTGTTCGAGCCCTGGAGTGTGTTGTCTCGGTCCAAGATACACGAGTGGTTTTTCCACAACTCGGGCAGTTTCTTACGAATTCGTTCTCGCCGAAACTGACAAATAGTAAGTCTGGTTGACAGTCTGACCCTCCGGAACCCATTCAGTCATCACGATACCGTTAATGTCGAAAAAAAACGATCAACATTGCCTTAAGTTTTGATTTGGACATCCTGGCCCTCTCGGCCCTCACTGAAGCGCTTACACCGCTCAAAAACACGAGCACCAGATAGAGAATTGTCCTCATAGGCCTCTTGCAACAGTTTATAGCCCTCAGATAGATAGATATTTGAGATTGATACGTTGCTTCTGTCTTCAGACATGGTTCTATATCTGTAGAGTAGGAAGGGTGAGTTTCGACTCACAACACTTAGGCCACATGTGGCCTATTGTACATCTTACCGAGGAGTTGTTCTCCTATGTCATCGTCCATCCTTTCCTTTCCAGGAAGGTGAACAGGTCACTAAGAGACATCTCCTAGTGACCAAAGGTCACCAGGTGTAGGCCAAGACTCGCCGAACACACACTCTCTTTGGCAACCTTGAAGTGTCTCATGGTGGTCTCCGCGAAGGTTTTGGAAGATGCAGCGATATTACTGTCGTACCTTTTTGGAGTTTCCTCCGTGGAGGTGCACAAGTGAGGGAGCTTTCCTGCACCTTTCCTTTTTTCAAGGCGGAGTTCTTGGCGCCCGCAGCAGAAGTACCTTTGCTGTTGAAGGTGATCTGCTGTATCCAGCCTCATTCCAAGCAGTAGATTGAGGTGGACATTTTTGTTCATCCCCAGCCATCGCCTTTGATTGAGGTGAGCACTTCTGTCCAGCCTCGAAATTGGTTTTTGTTATTTCTGTTGTTTTATTCATGTGTGTTCCCACGAGTAGTAAGGGAAGAGTTGGTCACCTCTGGCAGAATCCCGCAGGCTGATTACAATGAGGTTTCGCCCAGTTTCCCAAGGGGATCGTTCGTCACCGCAAATCACCCTGGGGTCATTCCTTACACCTTACCTGGGGTAGGCTGGTCCACGGTGGCATGTTTTGCAAAGGCTTTTGGGTGTTTTAGTTCCCCTCACCCTACTTATTTCTGCCACTGATCAGGAGTCCGCCGACCGTAAGGCCATACTGGCTTCCCGGTCAGAGCCTCCAGTCCCCTGGCCGTTCCCCTATCCGCCACCTGGGGACGCGCCCGATAGATAGCCCAACCCACGGGGTCAGACACAGTTTTCGGCAGAAGAAAAAAAATACGTTCGTCTCAAACCGCTACTGCCCAAATACTATAATAGGGATGAAAACGTGTTTTGGTACGCGAATAGATAATATTTCCAGATACCCAACACACTACTCGTTTTTTCCCATCCCTAGGGCGCCCTTTAGGAACGCAGTCCCGTTATTTAATAGCCGGACCTCGTACATGAAATACAAGCAGCGATCTCGTGAAAATGCATTACCGAATATACTGGAAACAACGGTAATTATGTACAACAACAATCACCAGCTTATAAGAAACGATGGTGTCTTAAATGTGATCCAGTTATCAATTTCAAATATTGTCTTTTACTCATATATTTGCGTAATAATCCATGATTCAGAAGACATAATGTTTTAACTGGAGATGGACAGCAAAACAAACACAATGACTCACCGACACAAGAAAATGTGAGTTAATCGGACCGAAAAGGAAAACGGCAGAGAACTAAAAATCCGCCAGATAATTCTGGACCTGTGAAAAATCACTATATCCAAATATAAGCCTTTATTTTATAGTGGAGAACAATACACGGAAAATCTAACTAAACCGGAATGGAACTTTTCTCATTTGAAATAGAAGTTTTCAAAGAACTTTTGTTTATACCTATCTATTAAAATCTTTTCCGTTAACGAGCTGCCGTCCCCTTACGAACGACATCTCTCAGAAGTCAAACTTGTGCGAGCTAAGGAATAACGAGGTCTTATTTTTTAAAGTGCGATTTCTGGCACGGGTTAAACGATAGGAAGTGAAAATTGATCGTCCGCCCACGCGGCTTGAGCCAACGTTTCACACAGTGGTCGATTGACTGAATGAAGGAAACTACCCGCGCCAACCCAACCGGCTACCGTCCCACCATCAACAAAAGTTGATACATCTTTCATTTTAGTTTTATTGGTAGATCGTGGACATATCGAAAAAAAAATTAAACTTATACTTGTACTGCTCAGAGGTTGTTTCTCGTATCTTCTACTGTTTCTGAGATAGCAATATGTATCGAGAACTTTAATGTTGATTATTCAAATCTAAAGATTGAAAAAATACTCCTTTGAAGCATTATATTCTAATTTCTATTTCATTTTGAAAATTATATGAACGATTTTTTTTCAGGTGATATGACCAGCGATGTCCTCCGGGTGATAACAGAAGCCCGAAGTCGCTCTCTAGGAGCGTTCTCTCCATCATTCAATATACACAAACTACTTATGGAAAATCTAGAAAAATTTCTTCCAGACGATGCGCATATTCGATGTTCTGGCAAACTTCACGTATCGCTGACGAGGGTGTGGGATGGAAAAAACGTAGTAGTAAGTATATCCAATTTTCTATGTGAGATAGAAAAAAAAAGGCTCGCCTAAACTAGAATTTGACAAGTGGTTGGTACTTGTGAGGCATTCTTTGAAACCTTTGGTGTAATAATGAATATTACTAGAGTTTTTTCTTGCACCATATCGTTATTTTAACACCTCGACTCGTGTTTCGGTCACCAAGTGGAAGATTAAACTAAAAGGTATTAACTGATCAGGTTGTAATGGCTGATGTTTTATTTCAAGTTTTAATCATTCATCAAAAAGGGGAATTATTAGGTTAGGTAAAATTATCCAGAATGTATGGATCCAACACAAATAGTTTTTTTGCTGGTTGGTAACTGTCCAACTTGTCCATTTCTTCCAAGACTCGGAAAAAACTGCAGCCTCTTGGGCATTTTGGTTTTTTTGTTTTTTGTTTCCCTTACAAGTTTGCGCAGGTCCCGTATTGGATTTTAGTTATATACTTCTGGCTATAATTTCAGACGTATAGATTTGCTTCCTTGCTTGCCTCCTGTGGTCCAGTGCCTCATATTTGCATGAAATATGAAGACCTGCCTACAGCTATATCCAGTGAGTGGCTCTGTAATTATTCTAGGCCGATCCATGCTTCATTGAAATATTTGTAGTTTTTCTCAGTCGGTCCCTATTCATAAAGGTTTTCCCATGTCTATTTTCCTACTCCACTTTATGTTTCTTATTGATCCATTTCCTGATCTGGTTCCATACCACAGCTGCTTCATGGCCCATACATGTTGTTGATCCGTGTCTAGTATACTCATCAGCTTTTTTGTTGCCTGAGATGCTGAGATTAACACGAATTCCACTATAAAACCAGTCTATTTCGATCCATCAGTTTTTTTCAATTCCTTACAGCATTTTTGTCTAATCTTAATTAATCGTGGGTGGAGCTTGGCCCTCTATAAGAGTATTGTTCCGCTTACGTTTGGCACTACAAGATCTATTCGACAATGTTACCAGCCAAGATTATTTTCTTTTCAATGTTATCATCCCAAAATTGCATACACCTGAAAGACAGATGTGTATAGACTTATGTTCAGTTTTCGACTAGCCTGTGTACCAGGTGTTTCTGCCGATCATTTTCCACACGGACACTGCTCTCACACAGTAGAACTGCGAACATTTCTCGATGTTTGCTCAACCAACCATGTTGGCACCATTCGGAAATTACTACTATAAACCCTCGGTATATAGTAGTAGGTTGAATATTCTGGCTGAATGGCTGTGCTCATTTTTAGTAGTGTAATGAACAAATCGTTTGAACAAATCTACCAGGTAATGATAATAAAACAACACACGTATAATTACCTACTCAAGGGACTGTGTAGAGTTTTTTAATTGTCACGTTATGTTGTATCTCAAAAAATACTTCGCATTTGTATTAATATGTCTTTTTATGCCTATATTTTTTCATTTCAGTTATCCCATTTCGATAGCAGAGATGAACTCATCCAAGCTCTCTTAGCCTCGGCATTCATTCCGTTCTTCTCAGGCCTGTTACCACCAAAATTCAAAGGTGTAAGATATATGGACGGCGGCGCCAGCAATAATTTACCCACATTAGATGAAAATACTATAACTGTTAGCCCCTTTTGCGGCGAAAGTGACATCTGCCCTCGAGATGACAGTTCTCAGCTCTTCCATGTGAGTATTTATTTACTATCTCTTGTATTTACAGTTTTTTTTCATTGAGGAGGTGAATGTACTTTGAATCAGAGTAAATATTATTATATGGCCTTCAAAATTATTATTCATGTATTGAATGAGAACAATAACTTTATTGACAATGATGATTATTGAAAGGAATTCCCTTTTATGGTTATTTTGAACTGATAAATTGTCTTTTCATACCACAGAGTAGGAAACAGGGTTATGCTAATCCAATTTTCAGGAAAGGGTTTTGGTTAAATTCCGAAAATTATGCAAAATGCTATAAAATTTCGAAACTGAAAACTGTATAATATTTCCGTAAAAGTTGCAAAATATCTCGATATGTCAAAAGGCAAGTCTTTGAAAACCTACTGAAACTTTGCAAGATTCTAAAACAAGGTACAATTGAAATATATGAGAACCATGAATCTCATTTACATGTACGGGGTAGATCACATTAAAAGGTTTGATTCTTGTCTATACGTTCTTCTTACATAAGTTTCACATCATTACTTGAGTAATTTCTCAATAAACCAATGGAACATTTTCTCAAGTACTTGTCGGCAATTGAGCCCGTAATATCCAGGAATCTGAAGTAAAGTCTCTTCTGTTAATGTATCTTATACATTAATGTATAATCAGATTCTTACACTGGTGAATTTTAATTCAATATAAAAGCTAATACTGTAAAAGATGTAAAGACAGATTGACAGCAAAATGAACTAAAGAAGCCTGTGTCTATATCATATTTTCTTTTCTTTTTTTTTCTAGTTTGCAATTTTCGTTTGGTCTAAGTACGTCGTCAAGTAAACTGTGTTTTCCAGGTTATTCAACATATCATTCATTTTGTTGTTTGTTCTAGATTAAAATAGATCAGAAGATCATTCACCACCAAAAGTTCATGTTTACGATAACAAGGAGTGTAAATACATGAAAACTTATTTGGCCCTGTCACAAAAAGAGAAGTGTTAAGTTATTAAAATGTAAAAATTTAAATTTCATTTTATTTGTTGATGAGGCAGATTTAAGTCAGCAATCTAAAAGTTCTTCAACAGAGCAGAACACGTTACTTTTTTATTTCTTTCTTCTTCTACATGTCGCTTTGGAATGTAGACATGATTATTCTTTTTTGCATAACATCCCTGCGATAATTAATCATACGCAGATATTGAATCCTGCCATTTGATTGGTTGTAATTGTATGGATTCATCAATAAAACTCATTATTATTTTTTTCACCGTAGTGTGCGCTGGTCAGGCCCTTTTCCCGAAGCCCCTCAATACATTCGGGGGAGAGCGCCAGCATTATCAACCAAAGACCACTCCCCACACCGTGGGGTAAGTGATTATTGGGTCCGAGAATCATGTGCCCTGAGCAAGCACAGTGAGTCAAGAATGACAGCCTTCTGCATCTGTCCAGCTAAGATTTTTGCCTTATTACGGCAAGCCGAAATGATTTTAAGATTTGAGAGTAGAGAGGGCATCATTCCACCAAGGACTCCAATAATCTGAACAACCATTATTATTATTTTGAAGTATCCCAAAACATTAGTCCATAACTCATTAATGACTGTATGAATCCAAATCAAGCCAATTTGAGCTACGATGAAAGCCACGATATTGTGGCTTTCATTTACCAGAGGGTAAAGCAAACTGTGACTTGAGTAGATTTTATTAATTCGTTACATGAGGTCGTAATTTTATGAATGCATTGAGTGCTTTATCTTGTAATGTTATGCAGATTGGTGCTGAAGACACAATAAGACAAGTGTCTCATTCCGAAACATCGATGTCCGCCATTGAGATTGATCCATGTAAGTGAAATATTATCTCTTACATATAAAATATTGTGTAGCAATCCTGTGAATGATATCTGAATCAATTCCATAACGAATGTTTGAGGTACAAACTGAACAGGAAATAGTGTTTTTTGTTTAATTAAATGTTCATATAAAAGTGGTTGTTTCGAAAGTTGTTTTACTTTGGTGTATTTCAATGTTTCAGTGAAAGTAGTTGTTTGGAGAGGACTTTATCTTCCAGTTTGTGTCTGTTGTGTCTTTGTATGATCTATACGTCTTTTGGAAGAGTTCATTTTGAAATCAATTGCTTTATTTCTTTCTTTGAAAGATTCCCTCATTTTTTTGTATAAAAACTGAAAAGTAGAAAGCCAAAACCTGTCTCTCAAAAATCAATCTCTATGTAAAGTATACCCCTTTCAATATAAACAGGTGTATTATTACTATCCTTTGTGTGTTACATCTACCCAATAACATAAGTATTCCACAAGAATGTATCAAATAATTTGTTTATTTCAGATTAATGTTGCGAATACCAGCATTGAACTTTCAAAACACAATATATACAGAATGTTAAGGATATTGTTTCCTCCGAAACCAGAAGTTTTGTCGAACATGTGCAAGCAAGGATTCGATGATGCTCTCAGATTTCTACACAGGAACAACCTTATCAATTGTACCAGGTGTCTTGCTGTTCAATCAACGTTCGTAGTTTCCGAAACAACAGAGGAAGAGTTGGAGTATGACCCTCAATGTAAAGAATGTAAATTGCACATGCAGGTAAGTTTCATTTTTAGTCAATTTCATAGATTGTGTATAATAGTGCAGTTGAATGAAATAAATAAAATTTGGTGTCGGTTATAAACATCAACATTCAAGGAGAAAACTTGATTACTAGTGATGGCTCATCAAAACATGTATTTCTGCATAACAAATGTTGAACCAGTTTTATAATTAAGTATGATTCAACTAATTCTGTTCAGTTGAATACATTATTGAACTAATCATATCTTTTTCATTATAGTTTCATGTAAGCGATGTTTTCAGTTAAATATGGGACATGTTCTGAAGGGATTAAGATACTAAAGGCCACATGATCAAAATTTGATAGGTATTACTTTCACCAATTAGCCACTGGATAAAATTCAACTATTTGTATATCTACAGAAATAAAAATAAGCCCAGTGGGACAGGATAAAAATGAAAAATCAGTCAAATTGAAACTAGTTTCTTCTATATTTTTTAGGTTAAATTCCCAAATAAACTTAGTGGTATTCAAATCAAAAAGATGAGATTGTAATTGTATTTTAATGTGAGTTGGAAACGATGTATTTCCCCAAGAAACATACAATGTTTATAGCAGGGAGAAAAAAAAATATTCAAAAACTAACCATTACATAGCTAAGTACTAAAAAATATTATATTCCATTTGGAGAAAAAGATTTTTTGTGGCTACACAAAACATCTCTTTTTCTCCCTATAAAATAAAATACTATTATATTCATAACTTCACATTGACAAATGTTCATTAATTCTTAACTGATCACTCTATCAACATCTATAAGAGAAGTTACCACTTTGTAATTTATCTTTCCTCTACTCATTCACCATTGTGGTCCGAATTCTAGTGAATCCCCAGCTGGGTTTTTTTGTCTCCAAGTACCAAAGGATCCTGAAGATCCCTAACCTGCTTTAAATTTTTGAATTGAATGCAGGTGATATTGAAAAAAACCTTTAAAAAATTTTGCCTAGTGTTTCCTGTAAAAGAGGTTTTGTTCAGAGTTGTTATAATATTTCAATAATAATAGCATAAGCTAAGGAGATATTGTAGTAACACTTTCTTTTGAATTTTTTGATTTGTCTGAATTCATATAATATATTTTCAAACATTAAAAGACCTTTATATAAAATATTATTTTGTAGAATAATAGATAACAATATTTGTAATATTTCTACATACATCAATAATTCTTTGGCATCCATCTGAAATAGTAATTCAAGTTAGTGATCAAGTGACCCCACAAAAAAATCTAACGGATTAAATCGGGAGACGTTGCGGGTTATTCATCTGTTTTTCTTCAATCTATCCATTTCTTAGGAAACGTTTCATTCAATTACCGATGATACATTGACAGAACACAAGTTCTAGTTGAAACCAGAAGTTATTATCTGCGGCTATACAGAGATGCCATGAGAATTCATAGACAAAAATAATCACAATTGTCAGCAGGAGACCTTGAATATTAATGAAGTGTGGTTATACTGGCCCTTCTCAATAATTCAAGAATGGTCGGATTGAGCAGGTATAAAAACAAGCAGAAATTTAACTTCCAGTCCCATTATAAATATCAGTAGTAGATCAGTTCGATCATTGCTGTATTGCTTTTGATAATGTCTGTCGCAGTTGTAGACGAAACGTAAGGGCTAAAAACCTGCTATAGCGTGGCTAAGACACTCGAAAAAAGTTAATGATTTGTAACCCTCATTGTGTTTGATTCAAGTTCAATGTATATGTCATGAAAATTAACATTTTTGCTGAAGTGTTCAATAATGTTTGTAATTGATATTTTTTATGACTAGGTTCTGCCACTGTTCTTGACAGCTGTCTGAAAAATTTTCTGTCATTGTTTCAGGAAGCATTGGTATCTAATGTTCCTGAATCGGTACTTAGCAAATTTCAAGAGGCCATTGACAAAGCTAATAACGGTTTGCTGAACTGGCTCTTCAAACACCGAGGAATGAAGTTGCTATCAGTGATCACGCTTCCGTATACCCTACCAGCAGATGTCGTGTACGCTACATTCACAAAGTAAGTGTTTTTGCAATATTGCAAGCGATTTCTGTATGCTTTTGTGTATCAGTGCATTGCTGTTAACCCCTTAGCTTACCATTTTGTAATCAATCATGAACGGAGGATCATTCATTAACATAACTTATATAGTTTTATGATAATTGCATTGAATAAAGAAGCTAAGTGCTGATTTGGCATTAATCGCACATAGTATGAAATTCAGTACATTTTTAGAGACAATTCCATAAAAAACTTAAGTCAATTCTAGTTGATCAGTGTGGTTCATCGAACACTTCTGAGATAAACTCCTAAGTATCATTGTTAATTGATAAGATAATTATATATCTCCAATAATTAAAACCAGGATCAGATTCGATGAATCGCAAAAGAATAACTTACAATTTCTTCATCATATTTGAACGATATAAAAAAATTTTTATAGATACTTTCTCGAATTTATTGCATTTAATTTTCAAAATTATTACACTCAGTCTGTATAACTCCCTCATTCATTGGACTTTATCTTTTGGTTTTATCCGAATTGAAAATTTACTTTCATTTTGTAAACTTGTTTTGCCTCATTTTCGCTTTAATTGGTGCCTGGTTGACTAACACAATTTGCAGGTTGCAGATATTACCTAATAGCATCCAATCAAGTCCAAAAGTCATTTATAGGAAGTTTGCTAACTTCGATTTCCAAAGCTTTAATGGTAGTCACTTTGAGAATAAGTCATACCAGTTTGAATTGCTCGGAAATGCCATCCTATCCACCCCCTCATATGCATGCCATCAACATTTGTTCACAGAAAGAAGGTGAATAGTCGTTTAGTTTTGTTTATGTTTTTTTCCTGTGGCGTTTTTGAATTGAGTCCTTGGATAAGAAAAACAAGGAGATGATGCGTGTATCGTTTTTAGTTCACAATGTATTGTCAGGAAGATATTTCAAACCAAAGGCAGGTTATTTAAAAAAAAATTGTGTCCAATATACTTTCTAGAGTCGTAACAATTGAATAATATTTTGCGTTCAAAAGGACTATTGCACCAAATATATCGTCAAATACTTGGCATATCCCTCTATAAACGAATGTGTGTGTTTATTAATTCTTTGCTCTTTTGGAACATGCTCTCAAAAAATTATATTGAAAAAAGTCTTATCTGTTGAAAAACAATGATAAGGGCTTATCGAATTGTGTGATTTTAAATGGATTCCCATGCACCTCTCTGAGACAAATAATATTTGTAACATAAAACAGGTAATGTTGAGACAGCCCTTGTCTTCCTTGGTTTACAGCGGAACAAGAAGAAACAGTATTGAACAAATTTCACATGTCAAAATTGATCTATCATGACAGTTCTACGAAATAATTTTCCAAGGACATACTGTAGAGCAATCTCTCTCATCACAACAGGAAGGATACTAAATGATGCAAATTTAAGATCTAGAAAACCTTTGGGAGTGCCTAGGCGACTATTTAACCAACATTTATAACATATTGTTTCTGTGTTTCTGAATTTCTATTGCCTCCCTATATAGTCTTGGATAATAACTCAGTATAGGACTTGAGTCTCTTCGAATACGATAGCTCGGATGCCTTCACTATGCTACTGCTGATTTGTCGATATACCCAATGGTCAACAAACTCGACACGATATATAGGAATCATTCCATTCATTGGTGAAAACTGAATAAAAATCCCCTTGGTGATTTTTGAGTTTTAGGCAAACAGACAGACGGGCTAAGTTTTTTTTTCAAATATATAGTGACAACAAAACTAGTGCCAGTAAAAATAGTTTCAGATTCATAATGAATGGATATTTGTGGCGTATGCATTGATTATTAATATTTTCATATTGCCATTTTATAAATGGCAATAATTTATTTTAGATCGCTTTAGGGAAAAAAAAGTTGACCATTAATACAAAAAAAATTGGAATCAGTACAAAGTATGGCCTCCACGCTGGTTTATTACGACCCTACATCTATCGTGCATCGACAAAATGAGATTGTCAATGTCTTGTTGAGGTACATTTGCCCATTCAGCGATTAAAAGCTCTCTCAATTGAAACGTT
>WOGP01003957.1:0-14571 GCA_015342065.1 Leptinotarsa undecemlineata | reverse complement strand
GTGTATATATGTGTATACCATTGTTTTATATTACTTTTAACCTGACTGTACTGTACTGTACCTACGTACCTGTATATTTCATTGTATCTTATCTACCTGACTGTTCTTATACAATTTTATATTGTCGTAAAGAAATAAAATTGATTTGATTTGATTTGATTTGTTTATGTTTCTCTCGTAAGTCTAAGTGACAGTTTATCTCTTTCGAATACTATACAATTGTGTACGGTTCCTGTGAATTATATCGGATTCAATTCCTAGTTTGTTCTACTGTTAGGTCACCGCTTATAATCATGTTCCGATTTGACAATACATTCAACTTAATGATGGATATTCATTGGATAGTTTAATTGGGAGTTTTCAAAATATCAGTTACCCAGTACAAAAGAAACTTCAATAAAGCATGTGTTAGGTATAAGACTCTTAAGCCATATCAATGTTAATGTACATTTTAATTTTTTTATTCATGTAATAAGGCTTTGTAGGCCTGTTTGAGTTATGAATAAATCAATAAATAACGAATGTTTGGAGTAGGTACAAATTTAAATGGATTTTGTTTCTATTATTCAATTTTCATATTCGAGACCACTTTTTCCTCTAGTTTGTATCTGAAAGTTAATTCAATGCATGCATGATCTACACATCCCTGTACAGAAAATGGAGAAGTAAAAGGCCAAATCGTTTTTCCTAATAGAGAAAGTATAGTATTCTACACACTTAAATGATTTATGACGCTCGCCTCTTGCGCCGACAGACACTATCTCCACGAATAATGGTCAGATTTCTTTTTCGTTGTATAATATACTATTCGATAGTCGTGTCACTAAGTGTTCTGACGATGTCATGAATTCATTGGAGCCTCTGGAGATATTCTACATTTTGTTTTACGTAAGAGGACATTAGCAAACCAAGATCTTCAGATGATGTGGTACTGCAGATTTTTCAGGGTTTTCCTGCAGCTGAAAAAGCAAATGCGTCACCGGAATCAATGAAGTCACCCCGGAGCGACAATTAATTTTTGTTATTTCATGATTTGATGATTTGTATTACTTTCTTCTTTAATATAATTCTATTCGAAGTACTTATGTTTACATTCAGTTCGGCAATTCTATTTTCTTTTCAAATAACTGAAATACTGGTTATGACAATTGATCTATGATTTTGTGTGACTCATCGTTTATAATTAATTTCTATTTCAGGAACACTTGGTACGATTTCCGATGGGATGAATTATGGTTGGAGTGCTCCTGCAATTCAGATCTTAAAAAGCGAAAACTCTCCAGTTGAACTGGGACCAAACGATTCCCTGTGGTTAGAAACTATTTACATAATTGGTGGGCTCGTGGCGTTACCGATCACAATTTTTGCTGTAGATGAAATAGGGAGGAAAAAACCAATTTTGATTTCGGCAGTAATTTCCTTGATTTCTTGGTTACTTATAGGATTAGCAAATAGAGTTGAATATATTTACGTTGCCAGGTTTATGGTGGGATTGTCTGGGGATGTCGCGTTCGTAGCAGCTCCTATGTATATCGCTGAAATAGCCGATAAGAAAATCAGAGGTTTTCTTGCAGGTATAATTTACGTGATGTTGCTTGTTGGTATTTTGATCATCTATGCTATTACTCCATATGTACAGTTCTATGTTCCATCCATCATTGGAATAATACTAGTTTCAATTCAGTTGATTACATTTCCTTTCATGCCGGATTCTCCCTATTACCTACTATCCAGAGAGAATCCCCAAAAAGCGAAACTTCATTTACAGAGACTGCGGGGTACAGAAGATGTTGAAGCAGAACTTAAAGACATAACTGCTGCTGTCAAAAGGCAACAAATGGAAAAAGGAAGACCTCAGGATCTGGTTTTGTCGAAAAGCAATAGGAAAGCTGTTGTGATCATGTTTGTATTGAACGGCGCACAGCATTTGAGCAGTATAAGTGTGATATTGATGAACTTACATGAAATTCTTTCAGCAGCTGATTCAATTTATATGAGCTCCGAAATAGCTGGTATTTTATTTGCAGTAATGATGCTGATGTCAGCAACTATTGCTGATTTCGTTATCGACAAATTTGGTCGTAAACCTCTCCTTATAACTTCATGTATATTGACAGGTTGCTCTTTATTAGTTTTGGCAATATTCTTCTCGTTGAAGAAAAGTGGTATGAATGTCGATGACGTCTCTTGGATTCCATTACTATCTGTCATGGTTTACGCTGTAGTTTTCAAATTCGGTCTGGGAATTATACCAATAGTCATGACAGCGGAACTATTTCCTGCGAATGTAAAAGCTATGGGAATGACCATTTCCGATTTCTTTTATGTTCTGTTCGCCTGGTTATCGATAGAAATATTCCAAAGACTTTCAATGAAAGTGGGCTACGATGTTCCTTTCTATATGTTTTCCATTTGTACTTTACTGACGGCTGTATTCGTACAATTTTATGTTCCTGAAACAAAAGGAAAAACGCTTGAAGAAATTCAATTCATTTTGAAGGGTATTCCTTTTCCACATAGGAGCAATAGTATCGGATCCAATACTCTTTCTTGTAAGTCTCTTGAGAATGGAAGTTACAAAATGAAACAGATTCAAGGATGTGACGTTTCCAAAGCTCAGCAACGAAGAGATTCACAAGGATCATCAATACTTCAAAATATTGAAGTGAATGCAATTTGAGTTCTCGAAATAAATATTTTTTGATACTATATTAACAGATTTGAATTCTCAGTTTGAGTTTGTTTGGAGTTGTAAACGAATTTTGTGATACAATAATAAAAATTTTACTTCCTACACAAATTTTATTCACAGGTGAAAATGAAGAATTTAAATATTCCAGTGAGTCTGATATACAGAGTGGTATATACCATGAAGTCAAAAAATAAAATGACATTGCTTGCATCAAATGATTTCCAAACATACTTCATGTAACTTGATGGTTTATTTACAGTCTCCTAAAGAATTTTCTGATTATTTTCTTCTGCAATGCAGTCGGTAGTTACCTGCAACATAATCTTTATGGATTGTTCTATCACTCGTAAAATAATCAGCCCTCCAACATCGAGGAAAGTTTGTTCTAAAGCAGATTTTGATTCTCAATTTTACATCAATAGTCTTGAAAATGATTCTAAGGTTCCCGAGTTATCTCTAAATTTTGAAGTTTTCGGAGTATCTGTTGATGCTGGTATTAATTTTTAACAATTCCTCCGAAATTTAACGGCATTACGATTACTGGAGACGGCGTACTGTTG
This sequence comes from Leptinotarsa undecemlineata, assembly GCA_015342065.1. Lineage (NCBI taxonomy): Eukaryota > Metazoa > Arthropoda > Insecta > Coleoptera > Chrysomelidae > Leptinotarsa > Leptinotarsa undecemlineata. Next base: position 11,319 of record WOGP01003957.1, on the reverse strand, counting down.
CATTCTTACCGTAACAGCCTGAACATATGCAAGTGTTAGGCTACAGACTATTGGCTCCTCTGCTATGCACTTACCAGTCACTGTCACATGCGGTGTCATTTCGAACTCAAATCAGTTACTCCAAATGTGTTTGGGAGGGAACGATTTCTCCATCCCGCTAGGAGTCGAATATGTACGATGTTACGTTACGGATGATTACCTCTTATGGTGACGCACTTACCACTCACTATTGCATGTGGAGTTATCTGTACTTTGATCGTATACGTTACGCCCCGGACCATTGGCTTCTATGGCTATGCAATTACCAGTCACCGTTTCATGGGGGGTTATTTCCAATTCCATTCAGTTACGTTACGTGATGACTGGTTCGCGTAAAACTCAAAATCCTTTTGGAAGAAAACGACGTCTTCATCTCGCTACGAATTTAACATGTACGGTGTTACGTTATGAAACATTGGCTCCTAGGGCTACGCTCTTATCAGTGATTATCACAACCGGAGTAATTTCGTACTTCGGTCAGTTGTGTTACGAAATGTCTGGTACTGTTAGAACTCAAAACGCTTCCGGAAAACAAAGTGCCATTTGGCATCGAGCCGAACATGTACGATGTTACGTTACGTTACGAACCATTGGTTTCTATGGCTACGCAATACAAGTTACCATTGTAAGCGGAGCTATTTCGTATTTCAATCGGTAACATTACGAAATGTTCGATAAGGGTAAAACAAAAAATTATTACGGTAGCAAACGATGTCTGCATATCGCTACGAGTCGAACATGTACGGTGTTACGTTACGGAACATTGGCTCCTAGAACAACGCTCTCACCAGTCAACATCACACGCGGAGTGATTTCGTATTTCGATCAGTTACGTCAGTTACGTCACGAAATGATTGATAAACGTAAAACACAAAATTATTTTGGTGGCAAACGATGTCTCCATCTCGCTACGAGTTTAACATGTACATTGTTACGTAACGAAACATTGGCTCCTAGAACAACGCTCTCACGAGTCAACATCACATGCGGAGTGATTTCGTATTTCGATCAGTTACGTTACGAAATGTTTGATAAGCGTAAAACACAAAATTATTTTGGTGGCAAACGAAGTCTCAATCCCGCTACGAATTGAGCATGTACGGGGTTACGTAACGAAACATTGGCTCCTAGGGATACACTCTCACCAGTCAACATCACACGTTGAGTAATTTTGTACTTGGGTCAGTTGTGTTACGAAATGACTTGTACGGGCAAAACTCAAAATGCTCCCGAAAAACAACGGTGTCATTTTGCATCGAGCCCAACATGAACACTGTTACGTTACGAACCATTGGTTTCTATGGCTACGCAAATATAACTTACCATTGCAAGCGGAGCTATTTCGTATTTCGATCGGTTACGTTACGAACTGTTTGATAAGGGTAAAACACAAAATTATTTCGGTAGCAAGCAATGTCTCCATCTCGCTACGAGTCGAACATGTACTTAGTTACGGTACGTAACATTGGCTCCTAGGGCTACGCTCTCCCCAATCAATATCACACTCGTAGTGATTTCGTATTTCGATCAGTTACGTTACGAAATGTTTGATGAGTGTAATACACAAAATTATTTGGGTAGCAAACAATGTCTCCATCTCGCTACGAGTTGAACATGTAGGGTGATACGTTACGCAACATTGTCTCCTAGAGCTACACTCTCACCAGTCAAAGTCACACGCGGAGTGATTTCGTATTTCGATCAGATATGTATGATGTTGAGTTTCGGGCCTTTGACAAATTTAGATACTCGCCGCCAGGTTATTACTCACTGAAACAGGCTTTCGAAAGTATAGAGGTAAAAAATATTTCAGTTAATTGGTTCAATGAGATCTTCATGCCTATTTTGTCTTTTCTAGAGTTCATTGAGATCAGAAAAATCACAAGCAAAGTCAAAAAACTGAAATTTTATAAATCAATATCAAAACTTCTAGTTTAGTGTCATCGAAGTGTAATTTCATTTTTACAATTATTTCACTTACTTTTAGAATTATATCAAAAGGTTATACCAAAATTATCAAAGTTTAATCATCATTAAATCTTATAAAAGAGATTTTTGTCTGTGGTGAAACTGAAGAAGAAAAAAAAATAAGGCGATGCAGATTTAAAGTTTTGACACCAATTCAATTGGAGGGTTATTTTCAGTTTTTATTCCGTTGAGCGAGAATGATTTTGAAAGACATCATTATTCTCGCAAATTTAGTTTACAGTTATACATTTTTGCTGTGTTGTCGATACTATCAGAACATGAAGACAGGAGAATGGATTGGGAATGAAATTCGACGTAGAAAATTCACTATTTATATTTTAAAAGATAGTATCGATTGTATTTCCATATTATCTGACATTCTGCACAGCTTTCAATAGAGGATATTTGTCTCCACACAATCCTAGAAAATCATCAGTATCGAAAGACCAAACCATCATTCCTCCTAATTTTTTGGATTTTGCATAATCTACTTTGTGTTTCAAGGATGTAACGTCTTCGTAACCTACCCATTGGTTTCCACCAATTTTGTGTGGGACTTTCTGTTCGTCATCCCAAACGTATGCCCAGTCTGAGTGAAATTCACAAATCTGAAAGTTATCACAACTATTATTAGTTAATCGGTTAGTGAAAGTATATACACTTTAAAAGTCATACAATTAGATTTACTGTGTGTTAGTTTCTGGTAACACTGCACAGTTGGAAACATGTTAAGACTCGACTGATTATTTGAGATGGAAAATATAAACTTTGGTTGATAAGAGTGCCACTAAAATAAAAAAAAAGTGGATGGCTGATGGAATTATAATAATTTATATAATTGAGGGCAACATAAAACAAACATCTATCACAAATTGAATAAAAAAAGTGATTTTCATACACTTCCAAGTCCATTTTCGAAATCAGTTGTTTTATATAAATTTTCATTACAATCTGTAGGTATCTGAATAAAAGTTTGTTCACGATACACACAACTGATTCATTTTATTTTTCTTCCTCACTTTTAAATATTGAAGAACTGAAAAAGCAGAAAAGTTTTCCACCAATAACTAATGAATTCTGAAATTTTTTTCCGGAATGCCAAAAACTATGTTTCAATAATATTAGCAGACTTCAATGAACAATTCTTAATTGGAAAAGAAATACGATCTTGAATATGGTAGTATCTTGAGGAAAAATATCCCAATTCAGTAATGAAAACAGTTCACTAACAAATATGGAATGTCTACTTTTATTACATAGTATGGAATTGAAAAAGAACAGTTAACTCGTTAGATCAGTATAATGAAGAATACATGACAAGCGGGATGGAAATCGGCAGCAGTGGCGAAATTTTATGCTGAGAAGAGTATCAGGAATGAAAATAATTAAATGATATAGATATAGAAATAATATACTTTGTCTAATTTCCACTTACTTAATGTATTGTAAGTAATGTACTGTATGTAATGTAATGTATAAAGGTATGTGGAATTAGCCGCGGTGGTAGTGCGCCCGACTCACGATCGGACGATCGTGGGTTCGATTCCCTCCTCGACCAAATATTTTTCTCGAGAGAATTTATCTGGTTGAAGCTGGAATGATTTTGCAACCGTGTTAGGAATCATACGTTTAAAGGTAAGACCTCGTTAGTCCTTAGCTCGCACAAGTTTTCCAACTTCTGAGAGTTGTCGTTCGTTTGGGGGCGACAGCTGATTAACGGAAAAACAGATTTTAAACAGATTTCATACATATTTTTAATACGACCAAGGTTTCGGTATTTTTTTACCATTCTCAAGTAATATAATACTACTGACCTAAGAGAAATATCGGAGTATATATATCCAAGAGTAGGTAATAAGATATACACATACATTCATTAATACCAACTACATAAACTTCAAACTGTGATTATTTGCGTTGTCATCTTTATAAATTCAAAAGTGGATACCTAAAAAAATCTGTTTGTTGGTTATTATTATTGATTTCCATGGCTTCCAACAAATTCATATTCCTTCCTTTACTACATGTATGTAAGATTTGGAGGTTTTCCTTACCTATTTTGTGGTTTATTTCTTGTAGATGTTCGAACATACATGTCGAACATACATGTCTACACCGACGTGTTCACGGAGTCTTATTTCGAAATTTCTACCGGTCTGGCCTATACATATTGCGGAGCATTCATTACATTCTATCCTATATATGCCAGATTTCTTCATTCTGTCACGTCTAGATGTGACAGAAACCCATTGTATTTATCAAAACCATTTAAAACATTTGAGTCATAGGTTGTTGGTATTATTTTATTTGACAATGGATACGTGTCAGATAACTAATTAAAAAGTTGACAATTAGTCTTAGCGTTTTTCAGGTTGCTAATGTGCCATATTAACAATTTAAATGAATTTGAACATGCTGAGTCGTACTTATAACGAGCAAACTAGGATACCAATAGAAAAATACTAAATGCTTCTTTACCTCATTATATCCAAGGAGGCCTTCCTGTTGAGTATAGAGTCCTGCAATGCCTGTTCCTCGAGCAGGATCGTAAGGGTTAGTCTTGGTTTCATCTGCTAATGTATAACTCTGCCCGTAAGTGAGTACTCCTAAGTTGAGTTTTGATGGATCAGCTCCATTGTCCAACCAGTATTCGATTCCAGCGGACTGAACAGATATTATTTAGTAGATATTTTGATATTGTATGGTGGCATGAGTGATTTTGATACAGATCAAAATGAAGAAAGTTCATGGACAAATCATTCAAAAAATTGCAAACTGCAGACACGTGTTCTTGGCTCAATGGCTCCATCAGTACGATATTATTAAGTGCAAGGATGGGCAGATAAGTACTATTCTGTTTATTCCCATATTGATTTCAATCTGACCACCCCCGGTAGACAGCTGTTTCAGCTTATTGGGTGTCGTCAGTACCAGGCAGGCGATCCTCAATTGAAGACAATATGTGAATCACCAAGAAAAGTACTTGTTGACAATAACTGCGTAAACGCAAGCGAAACAAAAGTGGAACCATCTATTAGTGTGACACTCAAGTCTGCCAAGTTTTTATGGTTATAATTTGGCCAATCAACAGACACCTGCGGAATTGAAAATTTAAGAAGCTATTCTGGAATGCCATCGGAAAACGAATCCACATGTTTCTAAAAATGATATGAAATCAAGAAAGGGTAATGCAGTTAAGCTACTGGAAAATAATTTCATAAAAATCAAAAGATAAATAAATAAGTACTATTCTTATCATTGACATATTGATTTCAAATTAGGAGCCACTGATAGACAGCTGTTTCAGCTTATTGAGGATCGTCAGTACTGGACAGACGTTAATATGGGTTATTTTTCCGAGTTCCATTCCGTGTTCTGTGTTTTTGATCCTCACAAAGATCATTTTCACGACGTTTCGCTATCTACTGAGGCGCTAGCCAAAGGTTGTAACTTTGTGGAATCACCCGGAATAGAATTAGCGATAAAAGTCAATTAGACAGGACATCGCACATGTACTTAAAAACATACAACCACCGACAAGAATAATACCGCACAATGAATACCAAGCACTGAAAAGTCGACGAGATAATTGGAAGATCTCCATTCTACCAACGAATAAAGGCAATGCAACAGTAGTGTTAGCACCAAAGATTACGAAACCGAATTGATGAAACTACTATAGAACAAGAAAATAGCTGGATACCCAACTACTTATCTAAATTAATGAGGAAATTAAAAAGTATCCAATTCCAAAAGAGAAATTATCGAAGTGCCCTAAACTTCATGGTCTTCCCAAAGTCCATAGAGAAGGAGCACCACTTAGACCAATCGTGAGATCCATAGGTTCACTAGTACATCAATTAGCGAAACACGTACTCCAACCACATGCGGAAAAGGTCGATTGGTACATACGCAATGCCGATCATTTAGTAGATATACTGCAAACAACACAAACGGTTAGCCCAGACGATATACTTGTAAGCTTTAATGTGACTTCTTCATTCAACCATGGAGCCACCGGAGAGGTACTAGAAATAATCAGAAAGAAATATAAACTAGAAGAACATATCACACCTTGGCTGAACATTGCATCAAAAACATGTATTTCATCTTTGAAGAGCAAATATATAGACTCATTGAGATACCACTGGAATACCAAGGAGTGTACGAAATACCGTGCCAAGACTGTGACAACACCTACATCGGCCAGACTAAGAGGCGAATCAACGTAAGCAAGGATGAACATAAATTAGTAATGAAAGGAAACATCGCCACAACTTTCCTCTTTCAACACGTATTGACGATAGGACACAACATCAATTTTGAGAACACAAAAACATTAGCAAGCAATGAAAACAATCAAACAGAGAGGATATGCTATCAAAATTGAGAAAATACCCAGTGGTATGATGCGCAAAGGTTGCCAGCAACATGAAGATCCATCTTATCACTCTAGAAAATAAAACAAATCGCACAACCCCAAGAGCAAAATTCAGCACGTGATAATTCAGACAAAATGGCAAACGTAAGTAGGGCCAGCCCAGGTAATCAGACCAACGCAGCGGTAACAACTCAGATGAAAGCTACCTGCCACACCTATCAGTATAAGTCCAAACTTCAGAGATCACCAGAAGCTGGCAAATGAGACTTGGTCGAAACGTCGTCTTGTGAGGATCGAAAACACAGAACATAGAATGAAACCCGGAAAAACAACCCATCATACCCTGTCCGTGAGAATCTTCGATTTAAACGTCGGAGTCACCAACAGGAACCTTCCGCGCATTTGTGGTTCCAGTAAGGAGACCTAGAATGTCTAGGATACACTCAACATTACCACACCTGCGTGACTTCCGAGTCCAGGATATGAATCTGGATTCCTTCGCACGTAAACAAGGTTGTATATAGGTTGTTAGGATATCTTGTAACTTTGATGAGGTCAGATGTCGATATAGTCTTCCTTGAATTTATGATATTTTGTTACGTGTAATTTAAGTATACGTACCACAGTTGAAGTCCTATTCGCACCATTCTGTTTATCTAAGGTGGATGCGTATAGGGGTGCGGGGTGCCCTAAGTATGGATCATAACTTCCGTGGAAATCATAAGCCATAACGTTTATATGATCCAATATTCTGGAAAAAATATTTTTTCTGTTCATTTCATTTTAAATGTCATTAATCAGGTTATGTTTGTGAACATAAATATTTTTTGACTTAACTGAACGTACCGAAGCAAAGAAGGACTTGAATAATTAAGAAAAAGTCGAAACATCGATTTTGGTTATGATTTAAAAATTTTTACTCAGAACAACTTGTTTGAAAAGTGGCGAATGGAAGGAGCATTGTGTAAAGACTTTCTTTTGTCTAGTTCTAGTAAGTCACTGATCCTGGAGTTGATTCCATCATGTAAGAGTTGTAACTAATTCTCATTGGTCGAATAACCGTCGATAAAAAATCTAACAATGAGATATTTGAAAATCATATTTCAATTGATTGCAGTCTCTGCTTTTTAGATGCTAGACTCTAGTACTTTTACCCTATTTTTGAATTCCTGAATTTCAAAAATTGATGATTTTTTCGACAAGGGAATGTATCATCGTTTTGAAATATGTCAATAGTACTTGAAATAGTTCCGTAGTTATTTTCTTTGCCGCATACACTGATTGTGAGTTAGAGATCCAGATCAGCATTTCAGAGAAGATGAAAGATACCCCAGGCTAACATCGGACTAGGTCGAAGCATTCCTCTGCAGCTGACCGCCATATGCAGACTTGTTTACTTTTGATATTCCAAGATTGAGTTCTCTGTTGATCCCATATGAGTCTTTGTAAGGGAATATTTCATCGTCAAAGTCATCGATAGTTTTTTTTTTGGAAAATTATGTACTAATTGATAAATATCATTTATACTTATATAACCGCGCCTTGAACTTGGTAGAGGTTTAAATTAATTTTATGAGCTCTAAATAAATTGATGGATATACGTGGAAGAAAATCATTATGAAGAAAAGAGAATTGAAACTTTCTACGTTTTTCATTACTTTTATTTGTAACTAACGTTACTGCAGTTTCGTCCTATAGGGACTTTATGAAACTTAATGTATGAGTGGTAAACAACCTAAAAAGTTTCAATTATCTTTTTTTCTTTATGAGGTCTTTTTAGGCTTATTGTGATGGAGTCTTGACGAATGCCAGCACAAAACTGATTGGAATTTGTATTCATGTAATTTGATTAGAAAATGGGTTTTGTGTGGTTGTGAATCCATGATAACCGCTCTACGTTTATCATTTCCATTCATTACCAGCTCTATTGATTTCAAGGTTTCAAGGAACATCTAGGTTTTGTGAACTGACACGTAAAAATGTTTTAGTAAAGTGTTATCCTAAAAATGAGTATCCATGCCAAGAGGATGTATCCCTCTGAGTCCATTTGAATTTGCTAACGAAACTTTCGAAATACCAGACGCACGTTGTAAAAAAACCTCATCACCGTAATGACATTATGAGGTGATAGACCTCTGATCCCTAGCTAGTCGTGTGACCATGAAATAATCTAACATTGCCTGTAACATCGAAGCAAGAGCTTCTCAATTCTTCAACTTTTGATCCCTTTAAGAAAACTAGGTGGTGTAGCCAGGAAACGACTTCGACTCCTTAAGAGTAGAATATCTCATGTTATTGCATAAAATTCTTGAGATGTAAAAGCACCGGAAAATTGAGCATATTTCCCCTGAGACGGTCAGCAAACACATATACTCTGACTGAAAGCTTGATTGAATATAATGTATCATCAGCTATAGCTGACTAACGAAGACCAGTCAACTGATCGACCAGTCAACTGATTATCTTCACTATGCTATTATGGCTGATGTAGACGTTGATCCAGAAGGTGGTCCACAGGCATAATTTTGAAGCTATACATTTCGGTCTGGATAGCTGCAGGTTACCTGAGAAGATTAAAAGAGCTCCTGTCTGTCTGATGGGTGTAGTTATAACATACATCCATGATATGGTATCTTCCTGAAATATGTCACGGGAGATCTTCTTCCCAAGCGATACATTTGTATAGCATATCTAACGAAGTTAATTGCAGGCTGATCGTCAAACAGGTCCTCACTAGATTGAAGAACATCTACAGTTGTCTGTCAATCATTTGTCCAGATCAGAATTTCAGTGTTTGGCAGATTCCTACTCTTGCAGCTTTGTCCAGAAGCTGTTTTCATTCGGTTGCATTTCGATAGGTGTGAACCATAATAAATCCTTACGGGTTGTAATAGAGGGACAGATAGACCCCTTCATTTTGGACCGACCTACCTACCTACCAAACTATTAGTATTTTTAGAATAAAAAAATATGAACCCTCAGTCCGATATTGGGGGCAATCAGAAATATCATCAAACTTACTTGGAGAGTGCTGGAATGTCGTATGCAATTTTGATTGTATTAATTTGGCCTGTAACTGCAGCGGACAAGCTGTAACCCTGAGGAGCCAGGACATCTTTCAGATCGGACATTAATGCTACGAAGTTTTCCTGCAACAAATATATAAACAAATGTGAGTATAATATACAGGGTATTCCATATTCGATGGTTTATTAGACGAATCTCGAGAACAAAAAAGATTAGAGTTTCAAATTCCGGTTACCTATGTAAATGGTTATGACGTATCATTTGATAATATTTTTATAACTGCAATGTTGTCACATCTACATGTAACAGACATCAACTTGGAAATTTCAAATAGAACACCCTATATATTATATCATTTTTGAATTCTGCATCAAAATCCAAATTACTTTTATTGAACATGTTCTGTTCTTATCTCTCATTGTTTTTAAAATATTAATTATTTTGTAATTTTTTTGGCGAAAACATGGTATTTTCAATATTTAATACCGCATGAATTAATCGATACATCGAACACAACTTCTGGCAACATTAAGATGAGATATAGTGGTTGTTATTTCAGAATGGAACCCAAATCTTATTTTATACAGAGTGCCTCAAAAATACGTCTCAATTCGTATCTTTGATGAACAACCATAACTATTTTTTTCAAATGGAACACCCTGTATATTATTCCATTTTTTGAATTCAGCCAACTAATGTGAACTACTATGATCTACTATGTCCTATACTTATCTCTGACCGTTTATGAGATATGAACTATTTTAAAAAAAATTGCTCCTATGTAAGCATGAAATTTCCAATAAAATTGAAAATCAAGTGCATAATATGTCTCGTAGGTCTCGGGCCTTCTTAAATGCACTCCTTCAAAACATATGGTGGAACTTTTTATATTTTCAATCATATACTCGAATATCAAAAGAGTTTTAAATATTAATTCAGAATTTCACAAGTGAATTTCGGTAAGGATAATGGTGTTCCATGATCTAAGTCTGATTTAAAAAACAAAATAATGGATTTGACAATAACTTGTTCGAAACTAGTCAATACAGTTTATTGTATGATTTTCACTATAAAGGGTTTTACAAAAACCGCGACACGCATTTCGCTATACGATATCTTCTTCAGGCGTACACTGTCCGACTGTCATATTAAAGTAATAAGTCCGGTGACTGGTTATATGGAAAATTAAATAAACATTTAAGGATATTTTTATGCTTTTCCTTATGCATCAGTATCTAGTGCTGCGGTTGATTTGGGAATATCCCGAATTTCTATATGGAGAATTTTACAAAAACATAATATGCATAATATGATTATAGATTAATTAGGCTGCAAGGTTTGCATAGAGATGATCCACCAAAACGGAGAGAATTTTGCGAAATCGCACAAACATGCGAAGATCCAAACTTTTTGAAAAAAATTATATGGACTGATGAATCACAATTTCCACGTGAGGGAATATTCAATTGTCGAGATAATCACTTCTGAGCGAAGGTGATTCCAACAAAAATTCAGTTTTGATGTTTTTGTATGCTATGAGTGATAAAGTTATATTTGCATTTATGAAGAAAAGTTGAATTCTGAAAAATATTTAGATATTCTGAGATCGACTGTGAGTGATTTTCTGGACAATTTGGCCCTGAACTTGTCTAGGAAATGTTGGTATTAGATGAATGGAGCTCCTTGAAATTGCACATGTGAAGTGAGTAGGGAACTAACCAATATGTTCGAAGATCGGATGATACGTCGTTTTGGTCCTTGGACTTGACCGCTTCGATCACTGGATCTGACTCCCCTAGATTTTAACCTCTGGTGAAAAATCAAAGAAAAGGTATACACTGTGTCCGTGAAGTATTGAACAAATTCATTTTTAGCTAAACAGGTCATTTCAAGAAATAATCCTG
>WOGP01003956.1:0-14571 GCA_015342065.1 Leptinotarsa undecemlineata | reverse complement strand
GCAGTGAATTTAGGTTTTAATTTCCTTACGGTTTGATAAACATCCTCAGTATTAATATTTTCAATATTTAGACAGGAAATATCACTAATGTTGTTCATATCACCATTTGATGTTGACACTGTATAGGAACTACTGAAGAAGTCTACATATTCTACTACTGAAGAACTACATATTCAAGGTATTGTAAAATAATTCTGTTTGAGTTGTTTAGTTTTGCACCACTCTCATGGGTTTCTCAGTATGAGTTTCCCAGTTGGTCCTTCCAATATTTGTTTTTTCCAAATTCACTTAAGCAGCCCGTATTTCTGGCCTATTTTCACGTAGATATTTTAAATTATAAACAGCTTATTTTTCAAATCCCTTTTTGATCCTTGTGCCTCTTGTTTTTGGTACTATTCCCTATTATAACCTTTTGTCACCTACTAGCTCTAACTAGCTAGGTAGAATATGTATATACCATTATCTTGTAAGATTAAAAATAAACCATGTCTTTTTTACAGTACAACTTGCCAGTTATTTATCTTATCTATCTTTTCTACAAGCTCTTATATACTTCTTGTGTGTATTGATCGTTCATACCATGAAATAATCGTGGGTCAAAAGAATAGGAAAAAGTATTTTCTCCATAATTCGGTGTTCACATTGAAGTTGTGTCCTTCTATTCAATGTTATATAAAATGGAAGAAAAGAGAAATGAAACTTTCTATTTTTCAACACTTTGGTTTGTAACTAACGTTAATGCAGTTTCGTCCTATAAGCACATTTTCAAAATTATACATTGAACTAACAATGATTGATTATATTAGCCCTTATATGTATAACACCTCTGTAGGTATATTCAATTTTCTGATTGATTCGGCCGTTACTAGATGAATATTCATAGCAATTTCACGAACAACAACTTACGATTTAATATTCACAAACTAGATTTTCAAAAATATATCATATATAAGTTTATATGAAAGTAATCATTTCGGAAGGGGTTTTTTCAGTTTGTGTTGAAAACTGCACGAATTACAGATCTATGTATAGAGTTTATTTTGAAATTATTCATTTCATTTATTTATTTGGAAGATTTCTACATTTCTTTGTATAAAGATGAAGAAATAGAAAGCCAAAACCTTCCTGTCTCAAAAAAATTGATCCAGTGCTTCAAATTGAAATATTTTACATTTACCTCGTAAGCATGCAACTACCAATCCACACAAAAACACTACATCTATGATCTAATACCAGACATCATTAATTCGATCGTGAATGGAATGTTTGAACTTATTTTATCCCAATTATAGCAATTCTTAGAGCAAGAAATGACGATAATAATACTTGACGTCGAAGACTAACTTTACAATCGATCTCCGTGTCGAACCTTCGTTTGGAACCTCCCTTCAACATTGAAATTCGTGGTTAGAGTTTCTTCATCAATTTCATTGATTTGATCTTTGTGAAAGGAGTCCTCACATACTGGGATAGTGAAAAAAAAAACATTTTCAAAAAGTCTTTAATTTACTTAACCAATAATTATTCTGTACAGATACATTCACAAGATGATATTCCATATTTGAGATCTTACATTATCAATCTTATGTTACACCTAAAACTAAATGCAAGCGTACAAAAATAGCCACAGTCCTATGACATGATGATATGACATATTTTGATATGATGTGAAAATTAAGATCTGCACAAACTAATGTGGTCACGATATAAATAACTGACTAAATAATGTATGAGAGTTATAACGACACTCAAATGAGCTACTATACTGAATTTTGAAATGGGGTCAGATGAGCTGTGGTAACTTTGAAGATCAGCTTGATCTGAAACAGAAACAAACTTCAGTTTTTTGGTGTATAAAACAATAATTTAACAATGAAGATCTAAACTTGTTTTTTGAAAATTATCTAATAATTGGTAGGTTTCAGTAACGAAATTTCAAATGGATAATATGGATTATTTTTAAATTTAAAATCTATTTGGAAATTCAGAGAATCACTCTGTACAATGTTTGCCTGTTGCTATGCTATGAGGATCCATTGTTGCAACTGTTGAATTTATAACAATATTGATTCAAAGTAACCTCAAATATTCCAAAATATTTCAAATTCTGCAGCGACTTTCAGTATGGTTTTCATATCAATAATAATAAAAAATATCAATAAGCGGTGTTTCATGAGGTTTTTTAATATATATGCTTGATGTTTCCAAAAAATTTGACCAATTGATAGGTAGAAGTGGCTTACAAAACAGTTCGTGCACTTCAAGTATGTTGGTGAAACTGAACGGACTACAATAACTCGTAATAAAGAACAAGTTTCATAGACCAGAAGAGTCTAGTGTTTCTCAATGTGCTTAAGGGCAACTACAGAACATGTGAAAACTGCTTGTTACATCACCCCATGATTTTAGATGCGTTTGTAAGTTACGAAATCGTAAAATATAGAATGAGGTCTATGAGCAGCGACCAAAATCCCATTCCAAACACCCCGTTGTTCACTCACATTGGTTTAGATTACAAATACGAAATACAGTGCATTTCATTAATGTCCCCCCCCTTTTATTTTTTGAACATGTCCACTCAAAAAGTTGAAAATTGAAATAATGAAATTAATGCATGAATACTTTAAATTGACAGATGAAACTTTCAAGATGGCGACTGGGCGACATCTGGAAAAAAATGTGAAAAGGTGGTTTTGTGACACATCATTTTGAAGTTCCTGACGGATACTTCACAACCCTAGAATATGAAGTAGATATCTTCACTTATTACAAAATGGCGGAACATTTAATAATTTACAAACACATTAATACCGATATTTCTAGAAATATTCCTTTTTATCTGCCATATCTCCAACAACCCGATAAAGTTATTTTCTGGTAATAAAAACGCCAAAAAATGTCAGTACGACAATAAACATCATTGTTCAGTTAGAAGTTAGAATATTCTCATTTAGTTGAGTTGAATAATGATAGTGAAAATATAAATACCTTTTGTACCTGCTTCCAGACCGATTCTTCTGGAAGTGTCATTAAAGAGTTTTTTCATGTTGTCCTCTCGAGTACCCGAAATCTTTTCATCGTAAGCTGAAAACAGATGAATATGTGATTGGCCGATAATTGATGAAAATGTATAACATTTCAGTAACACTTCAAAGTAAAATTTTTACTGGAAAGTTTCAACAGATAGTATTTTCTATAGCAATGTGCAAAATATAAATGCTTCGTTTCGGAGATACGTGGTGTTGAAATTGAAGTTTTGTGTTCGCTCTTTGAAAATAACTCTTGCAAAAAATAATTTATTTCCCACAAAATTCGGCACTCGGAGTTTTTTGACGTGGGAATCATAATTTCGTATTAGTTTTCATGTAATATCTAGAGGGCGCTGCGTACGCTCTCATTATTTATTTCAAATTGCCCTAACTTTTTTGACAGTGAACTTTTGATACTTTTCATGAAAAAACTTAATTTCTACACCTTTTCTAATTAAAAAAGGTACACCTCCTCAACAACGCTGGATGTGATCGTTTTTGAGATATTTACAATTTTCTATATTGATGCATAATACTTAGCTCCTAGGGCGCTGAGTGAAGTTGCTGAGAACATTAAAAAAACTAAGTATGTGGTGGATCTCGTCAGAATAAACAACTTTTTCCTTTGAAATGTTTAACGAAGAATGATTCGTTTTTACAATACAGATTGTTGACATTTTTTTAAACATGGTAGGTTTTCGTCATGAGTTTTTTGCAATTTTAGTTAAATGAAAAGAGAAATGAAAATTTCTAAGTTTTATACCACTTTTAATTGTAACTAACGGTACTGCAGTTTCGTCCTATATGGACATTTTCAAACTTACTTACACAATAAACTCATCATGATCTCCTATCACGTAGTAACGGCTACATCTATCAATTTATTGCAATTTTAGTTTATACTTTACTTTATACGCAGTATACCCGTACAGACTGAGCATTATCGAACTGCTTATTCAATCCAAATAAAAAAAATTGTCAGGTTTAATTATTCAATTAGAGAGTGTCACATTTCGGAGTTCGTAAAAAAACAATTCGGAGAAGTACTATGTTATTTATTAGGAAAATAAACATATAACAATTGGACGAAATAACTATTACAACAACTGTTCAAAGTGACGACCCTCAACAGTAATATAAGCTTCTGCTCTCCTCATCAAAGAATTCCGAACCCGTAGAAAATTACCCGGAACGTTTATTATCGTTTCGCAGCAAGCTATGATGCGATCCCTCAACGTTTCCTCATTTTCAATGGGGCTAGCATAAACTACTGATTTCAGGTGTCCCCAAAAGAAAAAATCGACCGGATTGAGTCCGGCGACCTCGGGGGCCAATGCTCAGTGCCTCCTCTTCCTATCCATCATTGGAGGTATACTACGTCTAAAAAATGTCTTGCTATCATAATGAAATGAGCTGGAGCTCCATCGTGCATAAACCAAGAATGATTTCGAAGACCAATGGGAACATCTTCCATAAGTTGGGGGAGCTCGTGTACCAAGAAATTTAGGTAAACATCTTGATTCAAACATAAGGGAAGAAAGTAGGGCCCAATTTAATAATCCCCAATTTTGCCTACCCATACATTAAAAGAGAATCTGTCAGATGTGGTTGTTATGGAAGTTCATGATACCATTTCTTGAAAAATTAACCTCAGCTGTCAAGGAGATTTTCTATAAAATTTGCCGATGTTCGACTTTTCTTTAAAGCCATTGAGCAAATTCGATACGTGGTTGGAAATCCCGTGGACACGCTGAATTTGATAAGGATGAAATTGCTGTTCCTTTGAAATTATGTAAACTCTCATGTGACTCACATTTATAGTTTGACTAATTTTTTTGTACTCATCTCTGAATGTTCACTAATTGCTTCGAAAACCGCCTCCTCCATTTCTACAGTTCTTGTAGTCCGTGGCTGTCCTACTGCAGAATTTGTTTCAAAACTTCCAGATTCGGAAAGTTGCCAGAAAATAATTCGCAAATGTCGCTGCACAAGGAGTCACTTGTTGGGAATACCTTTCCTGATAGATGCGTCTGAACTCGCTTGAATTTCCGTCAGCCAAGCCGTATGCAAAAACCATATCAGCCATTTCGGCATTCGTAAAGTCGGGCATGGTACAAAAAACTTTATAAACTCCGAACTGTGAATTTGTCAATTAATAGTTAAAAATGTGACAGCGAACTTCTATTTTTATAAACAAACTTTCATGGCCTACTCTATTTGATTAACTTAATTTGCAAGCGGAGAGTGAAAAAAATTATTGAAATCAAATTTGGCTATAAAGTAATATGAATCGATATAGAAAATTGTAAATATCTCTAAAACGATCAACTCCAGCGTTGTTGAGGAGGTGTAACCTTTTTATTTGTACCAAAAGTTCACTATCAAAAAAGTTAGGGCAATTTGAAATAAATAATGACAGCGTACGCAGCGCCCTCTAGATGTTACATGAAAATCAACATGAAATTATGATTTCACACGTCATAAAAACCCGGGTACCGAATTTCGTGCATATAACTTATTTTTCGCAAGAGTTATTTTCAAAAAGTGAACAAAAAATTCAATTTCAACACCCCGTAACTCCGAAATGAAGCATTTTCGGACATAAGTTTATATAGACTTTTTTTCTTGAAATTGTCTCACGAATACCTCACTTGAATATTTTAACGTACTTATGTTACACCCTGTATAATGAAGAGATGTGACGCAAATTTCATAATGCCGTTGAATTTTCCAGCACTCTTCGTTTTTTATTAACTCATTTCCTGATTCAGTCCCGAATCATGGATTTTGGTATGAACACAGCTGTTTCAAAGTTTATATATAGAGTTGATAAACTGCATGTAACAAATATATCACCTTCTCATCTCCTGCGAAGAGAAAGATCAATCTTCCTCTTGAAGATGATTTCTTGGCGATCGAATCACGTGTCGAGGTGTTAAAATAACGGTTTGGTGTTGGGATAAAACTGCAGTAATATTCATTACTACACCAAAGGTTCCAAACAGTGCATCAGGATTGCCCATAATGATGCGTTCTTTGTTGTTATATATGGTACTATGGAATTTAAATAAACAATACTTTTGGGGACATCTATATTTTCTCAGCTTCACAAACATCAGGTGAAAAAGCATAGAACGAAAATTTACAAAACTCAAGATGAGGCGATAGATAAGTTCTTAAAAATGAGCGACTCAGCTTGGGAAAGGGAAGTGTCCAGAAGAGAAGGAGAAACAAATGACTATGAAGATTTAACATGTAACAGGTATGTGTAATCACAATGTCGAAAATGGCAGGTACGAAACTTATAATTGTAAATTACCTAAAAAAAGGTTGGCAAAAGCAAGTCGTTTAAAAATCCATTTGACATATTTTTTTGTAAATGTATTATGGTAATACTAGGAGTTTCACGAAACGAAATATGTTTAAAATATTCACAGGTAACAATTCTCTATTGTTTGAACTTGATTCTGGTTCAGGTTCAATTCTTCCTGAAGATGTTCCCAGAAAAATTTTGTTTTTTTACATAATATAATCATTCGATATAAAACTCACTCATATCAAAAGTGAACTGAATGAATGGTTATTTGAAATTTGTATGGACTCCATTTTGGTGAATATGATTCATTAATACATCTTGGAGAAAAAAGTTTGTTGATTATGATTATGACAAAAATTCCTAATACATACCTTGCTGCCTTTTATTGCTAGGGATATATTTATTTGGATCAGGTATTCCTAAAAATAAAATAAAACATTTATTTCATTTATCGAATGAGTACGTCACAGTTACCTAACATTTTCATTATTTATTGTTTCAACATATAGTAGCAACTATTTGCGATGGAACTGAATGAAATAACTTCATTCGATAACCGGATGAGTTATAAATGAAAAAACTTTGTGAAATAGTGAAACTATGGTGCACAAAAATTAGATACCTGAAGTTGATCTGACTATAAAATAGAAAATTGAAGATATAATAGCAACAACTTACTGTAAACGTTGATGGTTCCTTCCATATCTCCCAGTGAATTTTTTGATATACATTTGTATACTCCATAATCTTTGGGTCCTATGGATTTTATCGTTAGCTTCATGTGTACTTTGTAGCCTTCCTCAATTATTTCCGGAACGTACTTTGCACCTGGAAAGTGAGACCGTTTGAATTTTTGTCACTATTATATTGTATAGCCCATTTTTATTCTATGTAATTTTTAAATACGGAAAACAGCTTTTGTCTGTTTGTTGACTGCCCGAGAATATTTTTATTGACTTGTGTATGAGGTTAGATTCTACCAAAGTCGCCGTACATAGCATAGATTTTCATTTGAAAAATAGTCGCATGAGTACCTTAGCACGCTGATATCTCTGTCCTGGGCTTGCGACTGAAAACACCTGCACCAAAACCTGAAAGTTTTTTTGATCCAGACCAACATCTATTTGTTCTGGATATTTTTTTCCTCGGATGATCCAGTTCTCTTTACTCGGGAACAGTACTATATAAGGCAGTTCGTAGTTGACAGGCATAAAATCAGAAGTCATTCTCAGAATGTTGTGACTTCCAGAATCAATCAGTAGTCTATTGTACTCTGCATTAGATTTATTTGTGAAATTATCGATGTGCAAAAGTCTATATGCAGTACATAGAGCCTCTCTCCGGAAGGAGAGAAAAAGGATCTCCATGGTCACTGACCGCAGATGGCACCACAGATGTCCAGACAAGCTGTTTTTGTGAGCCAGAGAGCTTCGCCTGAGTTGTTTTATGTAAAATCTTTGGCCACCAGGCAACTGCCCCATAAGCAACCCTTCAACGTGTTTATAAAGACATGTCGAAGGTTTTGTGTGAAACTTTTTCCAAGTGAGCGTTCCAGATGAGTATTTTATCAAGGATAATAATAATAATAATAATTCAATAATAATAATAATTTATTCTCCTCTTGTTGCTCTTGCCAAGATATTTTACCTCCATTCCTGGCTAATAAGCCGTGGTCAAATGGATCACGAAGCTCGAAACGTTTCGTTTACTACTGCGATAGATATAATCAGTGCGTTGTACGTTGACTGCGAGAACAAAGTTATATCTTGAAGTCTAATGATGATGATGATAATGTCTGTTGAAGTAGCAGACGAAATGTTTGGTAATTCACGTTCCACTCAAGTGAAATCTGTAGAGAAAAACGAAAGATATTGCTCATCTTCTTTCTTACTCAGGCTTGTCCTTTGGAATCAGTCCAGCTATGCATTCGATTTGAGCCACGAATACTCTTGGAGAAAGCTGCAGTTGAAGACAGGATACAAATCTCCTTCGGTGATCGATGTCAAAGCTAGATTTTATATTTGCGAACTTCTGGAGCCTTGTTTACCTATCATATGCGAATATCACACAGACGGTGACCTCATAAGAGGAATAGACATTGCATCCACCTATGAAAATTCCTTGTTATGGTTTGATTTATTTTCAGACATCAATTATCACGTAAATCAATATTTCCAGTGATTTTATAGATGTAGCCCATTATTTCTAAGTCATAGGAGATCATCATACAAAAAAATTACATTTTCATGGATTCCTTCTTCATATTCAAAGATCGTATAAAAGTATAAGTATAAAAAACTAGAGGCTAGAGAACTGCAATTTGAGAGGTTGGAGGACTAATTGGCAACAATTTTAGGCAAATTCGCCAAAATTAAAAACCGGTAGGTTCGCCAAAAAATACAAAATTTATGAGAGCGAAGTCAAAGGTGAAATCAAGTGAATTCTTATATCGAGAGACGAATTGGGTATCTCTCTCTCTGTTTCGAAAGTGAAACAATGCTAGGTGAAACCAATGAATTCAAAAGAGTGTTTAGCGATATTTTGGAGAATTTACCTGGAATAGAAAATTGCTCCGCCAAAATATTGAAAAATACTTGGAAATGAGAGAGATTGAGTTTTGTCTCTTAAAGTAAGAATTCACCTGATTCACAAATAACGCCTTTGATTTCGCGATTCCATATAACTCCAGAGAATTTTTTCCATTTTGGAGAATTAATAGGTTTTAAATTTTGGCGAATTAGCGAAAATTGTTGATATTTGGTGAAGGTTCTAGTCTTCATGATTTATTTTTTAATGAGACATCTAACCGGATCACCTAACATTTTATCACATGATTTGGAAACAGGGAGGTGGAATAGTGTCAGGGAAGAGAAAGACAGACATATATACATAAAAAACGTACACACATATATATCTGTCAATAAGAAAATTCTCCGTTGGTTTCTTCAACTGATGAAACTTTGATATATGATATCATTCGTGAATATTTTTGTTTTTATATTTCCAAAATTAGTGTACATCAATCGAGAAAGGTTGAATTTTCAGGAATCAACCATGGTTTATTTGAATTTCACTAGAGGTTATTCATGTGGAACTATTTTAAAACAACAGGACGTCACAAATACCTCATGCATAACAAATGAAAATTACAATATTTATTAAACTAATCAATGCAGTTTATTGTATGCTTTTCACTATAAAGGTTTTACAAAAACCACGACACGTGTTTTGCTATACAATAGCTTCTTCAAGTTTATGCTTGCTAAGCGCTAGTACCCGATTTCCGACCCTGGGGTCCTGAGTTCGAACCCAATTTATTTTTCTCGCGAGGATGTATCTACTTGAAAGTGGGTTGATTGACAAGACTAGGAATGACCATGGTGCATACTAAGTGGCTTGGAGAATTTGTTTCATAACTACATTATAACTACACAGAACAGAATGATCATGACCATAGTAGTCAATACCGTTGACAGAAAAATACTAGAACTCAATAATAATGAATTATCTTACTGTGAGGTATGATTTCTCCAGAATCTTTAGTCCAGTAGTTGATGGATTTGGGGAAAGCTTGTGAAAAACATTCCAAAGTGACTTGCTGATCATCGTAAGCCCCGATAAGCTGATATTGGATATATACCGATGGAGAAACTGAAACACAAAATAGGTGATAATTATAAACCTGTTGATTCACAAACCTATTCGACATTACTTGCATTGAACAAGTTCGAGATGGACAGTAAATTGATTGCTCAATGTGATGTATCTATATCTATACTATTATTACAAATGTGAAAGTTTGTGAGGATGGATAAATGAATGTATGTATATTTGTGGCTCTTTCACGCCTAAACAACTGATCGGATTTGAATGAAACTTTAAATAAATATAGGTCGTACTCGTTTCGGCGTTACATATACTAAAAATTGGATACATAAATACAGCTTATACACCAGAATAACATATAGACTACAATTTACAAAGATTTTGTGTCATTTTGGTTATAATATAACGATAAGTATTGCGTAAGTCGAAAACATTCTTGCTCCCTGAGCTATCTTGGCATGCGCTGCCTATACCGTTGGAGTTACATGAAGATAATGTAACGTAAGACTGTTTATCTTAAATAGTTCTAAATGAAAGTCCATGATAGCATACATTCACCTCTTATATGGTTGCCACTATATGCAAAATACTGAACCATAAATGGAATTGACTTTCATAATACACATTTTAGAATATCAGTTGAATTCTTATGAAAATTGATAAAATTTTCATTCAAAGTATTTAATATAGATTAACTTTGTCGTGTACACTGAGTAATTTGGACGAATTGTTCAAATGTTATTACAATAAGATCAACTTAACACAACGCAGTAAGCCATTACGCGTCGCATCTACTGTAAAACGACAGGGGAAGATGTGCCGTGGTAGGAGGCAGTCTGAACGATGAAGCCGCATCTCCGAGAATGCGAACCAAATGCGGGCAGTCGCATGAGAGCAGACGTTGTTGACGGTTGTGTTAATTTTTGCGAAATTTCTTTATAGGTAACATAATTATATTCTCGAAGCTACTTATTACTTAGTGCAGTTGGTATATTTTATAGTTACTGTATTTTTTAAGTTAAAATATGAATTACTAGTTGTTGTCCGTGGCTTTTCCTGCGTAGAATTTGTTTTTTCATATTGAGTTTCATAACAAATCATTTTAAATAAATAGGTACAATATTTTTTTAATAACCCAAAACTTTAGGTTTCCAACTTTGAAACTGACGAAACTTAATACAATTTTTGAACCCCTATTTTTCTCCTTGGGGTGAAAATACCCTATTAACTTTCCTGATGCTTATTTACGCTATACAAAGAACCTACCTGCATATTTCAAGATTCTCTGTTCAGCAGCTTTGGCTGTACGTCAGTCAATCAACAGGTATCCACTCATACAATACTAGCTGTTCCCCTGTGTTCTACCTGTGTTACCATGGAAACCTACCCTAGTAGTAAGGTTACTAATGTATTTCATTTTAATCCTTTCAGTTTTTTTTTGGTTGTGCTTTTTAATATTATATAAGTGGGTACCTATTAATTGACACTCTTATATTAATGCACAGCCGAAGCTACTGAACCTAGAGTCTTGAAATATGCATGTAAGTTCTTTGTATAGCGTAAACGAGTATCAAGAAAGGAAATCAGGAACTTTCATTCCTAAGGGGGAAAATAGTAGTTTGAAGATTGTTCTGAATTTCGTCAGTTTTGAAGTTGGACTATTTGTTGGAAATGGTCTGTTACGAAACTTAATGTGACAAACCAAATTATACGCGAGCAAAGTAGCGGCCAACAACTAGTTTAAATGAGAACAAAAGTCCCAGTCATATATACGCAAAATATATTCATTAAACGTAATTACAATCACGTGAATTCACGTTATCGTCTTCTGTTTCTGACTGGTATCCTTTTTATTGGCCCTTCTATCACCCAGTTTTGCATTTTCTAGTTGTTCCACCTTGTTTAGAGGTTGAAATTAGTGTGACAATGTGACATTTGAAAGTTGAAAAATTTTCTGAACATAATTTCCCTGACATAACATTATTCGGTATTGATACTAGCAAAAACAGACTCCGTATGAGCAAATGAATATAAAGGTTTTCTTCCCTAACGGTTAAGTTGGTCGGGCCAATGACTTTTCCCTATATCCTGGCAGGCTGATCGTGGTTTCCAAGAATCATAAGCCCTGAGTAGATGCAAAGAGCTATGAATGACATACTTCTGCATTTTTCCAGCCAAGATTTCTGCCTCAGTACGGCAGCTGAAAACATCAATGGTCATATCTCTGCCTAAGGGGGTGATTCTAATGAACCATCAAACCTAAGACCAATATCTTTACAACAAACTCGTGCAAAGTTGATTGAGGAATTAGTTAAAATAAGACTTGATGACCATTTAGATATAAACAAATTAATCACTCCTCATCAGTTTTGGTTCCAGGAAAACTGAAACTAATGACGCACTAATGACGCAATATTATATTTTCTTCAAGGAGCATACAGCAACTTGAATGATGGTGAGGCGACTGTGGCATTATTCTGTGACTTTTCAGAAGTATTTCATTGTGGTAATCATAGAATACTGCTACGGAAGCTACATCATTGTGAAATTGCTGGAAACTGCCTGAAATGGTTTGAATCCTACCTTACACGACGTAGTCAATTTGTTATAACCAATAGTTGCACATGTACAAAAAATATGAAAGCAGCAAAAATCGATCTGAGGGCCCATAATGTTTCTACTATATGTAAATGACCTGCCTACTGTACGTATTTCTGGTAGTTTCACCATTTTTGCAGATGATACCACACTTATGTGGCATGATAGAAATCAACAGAATTTATATGAAAGCATCTGTAATGATCTCAGCGGAATTAAACAATGGTGCGATGCAAATCTGCTGTCATTCAATACTAAAAATACTAGTACAATTACCTTTAAGTGCAATCTACCAGAAATTCATATGGAAAGTACACTGGTGAAAAATAATACCTCTTTAAAATTCTTGGGAGTTAATATCGATGAGTGCCTGAAATTTGAGGAGCATTTAGACATTGTAAATGAGAAACTTTTCTCCAGGTGTTTTTGTTTCCTCTCCTGATGCAGAGTCTGCTTCTGCTTCTACATCTAGTGCAAGGCATGAAATATTGTGCTCTTGAGAAAGCAATGAATGACTTCCTGGATTTCACGCAGCAAAATTTTTATTAGGTCTCATAGACTCTCACCTAAGGTATGGCATAGCTCTTTTGGTTTTCGAAATATACAGGAAAAACAAAAAATTCCCAAATTTTGCTATTGGCACTTGATGAGGGCTATCAGAATATGTCCATGAATCTTTCATACAGAGTGTTATCTGACTTGGACCACCCCCAGCTTTGAATTTTTAAATACGGACCTGTATTTTGTGTTGTAGTTTTTGTATGGTCGACGTTCACTTCATACTAAGACATTAAATTGAATTTTTTCTAATTTTTAGGTACCTAGGAGCGTTTTCTATATTGAATTTCGAATAAGAAAACTTTTTATGATTATCTGAAACATATCTACATCAAAAATATATGTGTTTCAATAAGCAGAAAAAGGAACGATAGCGATAATAACATCCGAAACGAACACTATAATTACAATGAAAATTGAAATGAAGTAATTTATATACACACAAAAATTAATGGCGCAATAAATGTTCGAATTGGAGTCCTTTCATTTCGAGACATTTTTGAACTCATATTATTTGCTGCCCTTAATACACTTATTTCCTGCATTGTTGCAAAATCGTTCAAAATCCTCAATCTTGAATTTCCACAGTTTCAATTTCTCTACCAGGGAAAATCCTATTTTTCAATGTCCCCCATAGAAAATAGTCCAAAATAGTATGATCTGGTGATCTTGCAGGCCATCTTAGTGGCCCATTAATTGTCTCGAAATGGAAGGACATTTCAAGACAAATGATTCGAACATTTATTGCGCCAATAATTTTTTGTGTAAATAAATTACTTCATTTCAATTTTCATTACAATTATAGTGTTCGTTTGGGATGACATATCTTCTTTTGGTCATCATATAATATGTTTTTATTGTAGAAATGTTTTAGATAATCATAAAAGGTTTCCTTATCCGAAGTTCATTATAGAAAACACTCTTAGTAATGAAAAAATATGAATAGGTACCTAAAAATGAAAAAAAAAACTCTCAGTACATAGCGAGACGTGAAAATTGCCATTGCGTTTTCATTTAAATCAGTCAACTAATTTCCAGGGCCGTAATTCAACAAGGAATTATTCACACAATCATAATCAAATATTACCAAAACATCCCGTAATATAAAATTAAATTTAATTTCTCAGTATGAAGTTAACGGCTACGATCCAAAAACTAGAACAAAAAATCAGGTCTCTTTTTGAAATTTTGAAGATTGGGGTGGCCCAAGTTAGATGACACCCCACCCCATACAAAAGATTCATGGAAATATTCTGATAGCCCACATCAAGTGCCAATAGCAAAATGTGAACAGATTTTCAATAAGTCTGCGAATAAAGAAGATATAAGCAAAAAATAATTTGGGATTTTTTGTTTTTTTTTTCGTATATCTCCAGAATCAACTTTGCCATGATTTAATTGACACTCTATCTCTTTTTTTAACAGAAAAATGTTTGCCGACAAGAAATATTTCTTATGACATAT
>WOGP01003955.1:0-12021 GCA_015342065.1 Leptinotarsa undecemlineata | reverse complement strand
AAAAGAGAAATGAAAATTTCTATGTTTTTTACCACTGATGGTAACTGATGATGATGGTAACTGATGAAACTGCAGTAACTAACGTTACTGCAGTTTCGTCCTATACGCACATTTTCAAACTTATACAAGAGTATTGTAAGAGTTTATTGTATAAGTTTGAGAATGTCCGTACATGACAAAACTGCAATAACGTTAGTTACAAATAAAAGTGGTAAAAAACATATAATTTTTCATTTCTCTTTTTCTTATGATCTCTTACCACATAGTAACGGCTATATCCATCAATTTATAGATATCAACTTTCATTTTATCCATAAGCTCAACGAGTGGGAGAGAGAGAGAAAAAGTTTCTGTCCTACTCATTGAGCTTATGTATAAAATAAATGACGATATCTCGGTAGTCATTAGAAATAACAAGGGCTCTCCGACGACACGGCAATGCACAAGTATGACAATTTCAAATGTGAGAAGATCACTTACACAATGATTCATCCCAGAAAATATTGGTTTCGGTTCAATCATCCTGGAACAATACATTCAACTCCATGTTATCACAAATATATTGTATAATCCAAATCCTGAACAACGTAAAGTCATTGCATACATAGAGGGGACCTATTGTGAAGTGGATAAAAGCAAGATTTCCAAAGTACTCAGTCAGTCTTACTGCAGACATAAAAATTATCATTTATTGAAGCCAACATTAATTGCCGCTCCCAACTGTTATATTTTGTCAATTCAAGGACCTTACTTCTCCGACCCCTGGAACAACGACGCGTCAACTTTGCGAAATTATTCTCAGCGAGGGGATAATAAACTGGTTTGTTGAGGATGATTTATTTGTTGTAGATCTTAGTTATTTTGACGCAATTCCTCTTATGGAAAAATTAGGTATTGTACATAAAATGCCCTACATTGTACAGAATAGACAACAACCAATAACTGAAAAGGCAATGGACACATGAAATCAATCTTTAAATTTTTTTCTACTACAATATCAACTCATCACCTTTATCATTTGAGGGACTGATATGAGAGGAGCCGATTGCAGAATAGCCCAACTGATTCTGGAAAGATTTTGTGAGATAAATAGGGTACAGAACATAATAGAGGGAGTGAGCATTCAGCCTTGTGTTCGAACCGTCAACTCACACATCAGCAGACTGAGTGAACAAAGCACCGACGTCAAACCGCTCGGCTACCGACCGACCAAAATAACACGACCTATTTCTCCCGTTTTACTACCCAATTTCCCATTTTGCCGACTTTGGGCAATTTTTTTCTCAAAAACTGTCCATTATTTTTCGTTGTGCCCGAGAAGACTTTTGATCAAGA
Source organism: Leptinotarsa undecemlineata (assembly GCA_015342065.1). Classification (NCBI taxonomy): domain Eukaryota; kingdom Metazoa; phylum Arthropoda; class Insecta; order Coleoptera; family Chrysomelidae; genus Leptinotarsa; species Leptinotarsa undecemlineata. The sequence continues at coordinate 10,686 of WOGP01003955.1, read as the reverse complement.
CAATGAAAAGGTCGTCATACAAAAAAATCTGCAGAATTCACCAAAAGCCATTTTCCATAAGGTTTGTGCGTGGTCCTTTTCTAGAAATTACTTTGTTTCGATTTTAAAAATACCCATCATATATTTCGTTATATTTTTATAATACTCATAACACAAGGGAACAGAGTTTCTGCTGCATGAAACATACATTTTCGGGGTGCTGATTAGATCTGAAGTCAGATATTTTCTATCAACATTAGTTTTTGTGATATGAGTAAAACGTAAATTTCAAGAAAAAATATTTAAATTAATAACAATCATAAAAATCAAGCACTACTTATCAAAAAAATCTTTTATAGGATTTTCCTGCTTGATTTGGTTCACAAGGGCTATTTTTAATGCTCCAACAGTAGTCCATCATCATGTGGGCATCCCAGTGACCCTGGTATCTCTCCTCTATAGTTCAAATATCTTGAAGAAACTATTCCCGTTCTTTACTCATATCACCAAGATTTTCAGGGAAATGATCCGAATGGCTGTGTAGGAAGTGTACCTTGATACTCATATTACAATCAAGCTACTAGAAGTGCGACAATATGTTTTCAACGTGCTCGGCATAGCTTTCTTCCTTTTTGTTTCCCAGAAAATATTGTGCAAGTCAAACAAATGCATTCCAGGTATTTTTTTCAATTTCAGTCATATAACTAATAAAGTTTTCGCCCTTTATCAACCTACTTATTCGTGGAACATTGAAAACTCTGCTTTCAGTGTCTTTGTACTCATATTTTTAGGGAATGTATTCAAAAAAATCACTTTCCTTATTCAGAACTTTGACAATTGTTTCCTGAGCCTGATATGCAGAGATGGCAGTATTATGTGGTCCTTAGATACTAGTGGTTCATATATAACATTCAGTTTTCCCGGAACAATGACTTGCCTGGAAATCCAGTCTTTTTGAACCCAATACTGAGAATTAGCTCTGTTGTCCCACAGACTAATTAAACAAGGATTTTTTGTTTAGCCTCCTGGTATGAGCAGAAAATTCACCACTTTTAGATCTACACATATGAGCCTCTTGTGTTCGTGGTATTTGATTTTCCCCACATAACAAAAGCCAAGTAGTATATTCTTCTTTGACTTCAATTAAATGTGCTATCAGAAACGAATCCAGCTTATTGCCGTTATGCATAAGCACACATTTCACGCTACATTTATAGGAATCAATAAATAATCGCCATTCATTTGATTGATTTCGACATAAAATATGTCAATACTAGTGAAAATATAGCTGATTTTTTTGAGTAGATTGCCACTGAACAAAATAGATTCAGAACGGGAGTCCGATGATATGGTCGTTGAAGTCGTTGATATTAATTTCATTTCTTCAGATTCCGAAATTCCCATAAACGTGAATAATGTACGAAATGAAACATTACTTCTATATATTCGTTATATTACTGCGAAATTTGTATCGTAAATACATGCAAGAAGTCTCTGCCTTTTCTTCACTATTCAGGTCGTGATGGGGAGACATGCGGACACTACTGATATCATGGCAGCGCCGGGGGGCAACCGCCGCACATTACCTAGTCGGACCGACTAATCAGTCGGATTTGTTCTCGATTCTTTCACTCTATAGGAAACACTATTTCGTGGTTGCGAGTGACAGAGAAAAATGTATCGCATTGTCTAGTCGACCCTGCCCAGAGATAACTGCAAAGAATTTTTTGGCGCGACAATCTCGAAATTCCAGTAGACACCTACGAATTTACGACAGTCACGGCACTTTCTTTTCTACTTTCTTAGCCATACGGTGTCTATCAGTTAGGGGTTGAATTTGAGGCTGTCGGGGCGACTGAGGTGATTAACACACTATTTTTATGTTGATGAGATATTAACTGGGGGTGCTACAGTAATAGAAACAATTGAAACTGTCAACAAGGTTATCAAATTCCTTGAATCGGGAGGTTTTCACTTATGTAAATTAATTTTAAATAGTTCGGAGATTTTACAACGCTTAGTATCTAAAAATCTCACCCTAAATGAAAACGCGAGAACTCTTGGTAATATATGGAACGCTTTAAATGATTGTTTTTTTATACAAATACCAGTAGGAACTTCTAGAACATCTCAAATTTTCGATCCTTTGGGACTACTGAGCTCATATATTCTATTAACTATCATCATGGGTGATATATGGATGGAAATAATTGATTGGGGTGAATTTTTGACATCAAACCAACACACGTTGGTCGCGATTTCAGGATGAATTGAACGATTTCAATGAACTCTATACCTAGTAATGTTATTTGTGTCGCTAGAAATTCACTGATTTTTGGACTCGTTTGTCTACATAAAATCGTGCAACTGTCGCCGTGAGGTCTTTGTAAATTTAGCCTGCGAGAAATCCAAGGTAGCGCTTCTGAAGGTTGAAACTATCCCATTCTTAGAGTTCACTGCTTCCTTACTAATGTATTGAATAGTTGATAAGGTAAACAAAACTCATTAAAGTTGAAGGTAGGCCTTATTTAGTACTGGACAGCTTTTACTGTAGTCTTAGGTTGGATATCAACGCCGGTCAAATTGTTGCAAAATTTCGTAGCAAATCGCGTTGCCGCCATTCAAGAGCTAAGTGACCCAGCAAATTGGCGTCACGTACCCACTGAGAACAACCCCGCTGACCACGTGTTGCGTGGCATCTCACTCTATAAGCTCAATTTCATTGAAAATTCATTGGTGTGAACCGAATTCGCTGCAAGAGAGCGAAGGAGATTGGACCTTCATACCAAAAATACATCGACATTACTGAACTCAAAAAAATCGTCTTTGCTCAGAAGACTACCATTGGTATTCTCCATATACTCGAAAGATATTCAGTCTTAGCAAAAATTCGTAGAATAGTAGTCTATTGAGGTTTCGAAAAAATTGCTCCTGTTCTTCTTTTATGTTGTAGTTTTGTTTTTATTTTATAGACATACATAAATAATGATAACTGATTAATAAGTGACAATTTTAAACATTCACACCAACCCACTATTTCATAATACAAAATATAATCTGACAAATGTTTACTAACCCTACAGTAAGGATGATCGAAATTTAGGACCGCTCACATGGTTTTATGAAAGTTGAGTGTAATTAGTACACAAATATGGTGAAGTATAACTAGTACACAATGATGGTCAATATAGCTGTATCTTAAAAACTGGAGCTATTGGAAAATAGTGAGAATAGATTTGAAATCATTTACCTCGATTTAGCAAACAACAGCTACTAAAAAAATTTGAATTTTGTTCCATTGTGTAATCTTCTAAATCTAATGATATATAAGATCCCTTTCAGAATTATTTGGCAAGGAATAGTGTGGGTTGTTCAATGAATTTCCTGAATAATTGTAAAATAGTAAATTATCTACTAAGGGCAAATCAGTATAGACATCCATTATGCAATTAACAGAAAAAATAGTGAATTCATTGAAAAATAACATTAAGCAAATTGTAGGATTTGAGAAGAAAGGCTGCGAGATTAGTAGCCTCAAAATGTACCCTGGCAGGACGAGTTGATGCTTGCCATCAGAGTGCTGACGGTAGAATAGGAAGGCAGCTTCGGGATGAAATTGAACGAAAATTAGACAAACTTCAGGAACCTCCACCAGTAAAATTTGTCAAACCCCTTCCCAAACCTATAGACCAGTCAAAAAAGAAGAGGGGAGGAAAGAGAGTAAGAAAAATGAAGGAGAGGTATGCGTTAACAGAATTTAGAAAGCACGCCAATAGACTAAACTTCGCAGATGTAAGTATATATATATAAGCTGGTATAAGCTGTAATTTTTATAAAAGTTTGATTCTTATTGTAAAGTATTATTTATTTTATTATAAAAACAACACGCTCTTGATTAAGAGGTAATATATTTTATATATGATCAAAGCATTTTTCAACTTCTATTTACGTTTTATGGCATTTATATAACCTTTATTTCTGGTTTTAAAGAGCTGTTTTCAAACTGTATTCTAAATCTCTCAAATATATTTTTTGAATTTTCATTTGAATTGTCTGACTTGTTTGTTTGGGAGCCGTCAGATTTGTCCATTTCATCCAAGACTTCGTAAAACACTGCAGCCTGATGGGCAGTTCTTCATGGTATTTCCAGACCAGTCTCGATTTCACTCTTAGATTCATCAATGCTCTGAGTGCAGCCTACCAGGAGTGTGAGAATCTTTTCATTAAGGCCTCAAATGTGTCTTCCTTGCTAAATGCAAGTATGCATACACTTCTGCTTGGAAAAGAGATGTATATTGACCAAGAAGGTAGCAGTAATGTAAATATCCCCCACACAGTATATTCCTGTTCCTATCTCGTGTGATGTTTCGGACCTGCCTGTATAAAAGCATGTTCCTGGGAAGACTGTTTATCATCCGCTTTTCATTTTTTGTGACTGTAATTGTGACGTTTGTGTCTAAAGTGTGTTTCATTGTCATGTGGTCCATGAATATGTTTAATATTCGTTGCTCCACATACTCTGAGATACCTTTTATTACAAGAAGTGGAGAGGTAAATTGGGCATATTCAAGAGTTTTTTCAATGTTGCTGTTAGTGTGATTTCCATTCCTCAAACAAACAAATCTCTGCACCCTGCTCAATTTGTTAATAGTAGTAGCTTGTTTCATCTTTGGCTACCAAATCAAAGAAGCATATGTTATCATGGATGTATAGAATACCTACCCATTATGTCCAGGTCACTTTAGGATCTAGTATCACTTTCTCCGACAGTTGTATCTTTTCATCTTTTTCATCTATGGTCAATTTGAATGGGCTTATTATAAGATTCAATAATAGAGAGGACAAAACTCTCGCTCTTCGTGCCTTTGCTGTTTCCTGTATAATGGACTTGTATAACAATATTTTTCTAAGCATGTAATCTGTTTACTTGCAGCTTATATCGTCCATCCCTTTTCTCCTGGTTTTAATTTTCAAAATATAGACTGATGAGGAATTGCTGAGAAATTTGCTGATCTTCAAAATAGATATTGAGAACTTACCATGAGGCTGATATTGAAACAGTCGAAAATGCTGTTCCAAATTTTAACAAAAAATTCATATAACTTGCCATTGACTATGTGTCTAGAAGATATAAATTGCAATACCATTGTTAATGTTTTTGTAATTTACTTTTCTCCTACCTATACTGATGAAAGGTTACTCAAATACCACAATACAAATCTACAGACAGTTTACATATCTTCAACTACTATATTGAAGTTACAGAAATAATCAACCAACTTATGATAACTCCAGGAAAGTTTTCAGTTGGTCCAGATAGAATTCCTTTACAATTTTCAAAATACTCTTACGGAACCCTTACAAATTATAGTTTTTTGTCTACGTTAACCTACCTGCATTCCTGAAAATATGGTATATACGGTATGATGCCAGCTCATGTTATTTCTGATTTTAGATTGAAGATGATGCTTATCAAGAAGATTTAGGCTACTCAAGAGGAACAATTGGCAAAGCAGGAACAGGAAGGATAAGGTTACCCCAAGTGGACGAAAAAACCAAAGTTAGAATATCCAAAACTCTACAGAAAAATCTACAAAAACAGCAAATTTATGGTGGAAGTTCCACTGTGAAAAAACAAATATCTGGTACTGCTTCTAGTGTCGCATTTACTCCCCTCCAAGTAAGTTCATAAACGTTTGAAATGGCGAATTGCATTATGTATTGTGTAGTTTTATCACATGAATTTTAAAATTTTTCTTTTCCAGGGACTAGAAATTGTCAATCCACAAGCAGCCGAGGTCAAAGTGAACGAACTGAGTGCTAAGTATTTTTCAAACACATCAGGATTCTTGAAATTGGATAAAAAATAAGTTGTATAGATTCAAAATTAAAAAACTTTTTTATATTTTTGTACATTCTGCACCTAATTATAATTTATATTACTAGTCAGTTTGATAAGTTCAATTGCTTTATTATATTCTTCAGAGGTTCATCTTGACCTTTTATCTAAATAACAATAATTCTCTATACAAGTTTGTTTATTCATATGTGTGAATCTAATGTTTGATTTAGAAAAGATAATCAACTGGGTATCTTTTTCTCTAATCACTCTCTCTGGAAACTACAAAGGCAACATCAGTAAGAAATGTGAAACCACATTAAAACATTGAGTAAAAAAATACCAAACTTTTCTCTACTGATTTGAAATTATAGAAAATATTGTAGTCTTCAAAATTTTTATCTAATACTTCCAAAAAAAAACTAATGATCCAAATATTTGCAGGAAGATAGCATGAAATTATAATAATCATTAAACTGATGGACGAGCCGTTACTATGTGGTAGGAGATAATCATGAAAAATGAAAAATAAAACTTACAATGTTTTTGCCACTTGTATTTGTAGCTAATATTATTGCAGTTTCGTCCTTCAAACATATACAATATTGTATACGTTCAAAAATGTCCTTAAAAGACATTTGGTTTGACAACCCCTACAATCTACCTCGTCTTTTAGCTTAGCTAAAATCTCCCTATATAACCTAGTTTTCAGATTTCACATGTTATTTTTATACTTGATAATGGGGTAAAACCTGAAACTGGTCGTAAAAATAAAATAACTAGTGGAAATTAGACAGAAGTGTTTTTATTTATTTCATTTGTGTTTATGAATTTCCATAAAATAAGTAATCAATCACACATATTAGACTGTTTTTTACTTTCGGAAGGTCAACGAGAATACTTTGATCTTTTGTTCAAATGATTTATGTATAAGATGAAAAGGTTAAAACAAAATGTTTTGTAATCCCATACTGTTAGTTTGATTTAACGTCCGTTAAGGTTTCTAACGGCCAGCGGCCGATGAGAAATCACTTTTGAGTTATTTTCGGCAGTAAATCAACACTCACACATGGGTCTCCCAATATTTCAAAAAAAATTTGATTTTGTTCCTCAATTTCATCCATGGTACTTGTTAACGCGAATACGAAAACTGACTTTACATAGTATTGTTGTGATACTGTTAAGCTGTTCCATGACAACACGTTTCGGGATTTTTCTGTAGAATTACGAGGTAAGTGGATTGTTCTTTCCTCGGAATTAAAATGTAATCTTTCAGTGGATTACAAAAATTCTTGAACGACACACGGGCGATACGCAAATGAATTCTTAAATTCGAAAATCAAAAACTCTGCAACTAATTATCAAGATTCAGAAAGTGAAGGTCATTATATAGGAATTGAAATACCTTTCATACAAAATGTCACAAGACCCACCTTCTCCGTGGTAAATGAGATGATTCATGGATTTTTCATCAATGCATACTAAAATTGATTCTTTGTTATAAAAATTTGGAATGAGGCGGATATCTTGCCCTGTTTGAAAGTTGAGAGAAGGGATTATTTAGTTCTGCACTATATTGTAATTATAAATGTTAACCACCCAACTGTAAATAGCACTCTAATGTGCTGCGTAGTGTAATGGACTAGAAAAATTTCGAAAAAACATTGTAGATTTCTATCCAAAATTCTATAGAGGTATATTGATGACAACACAATGGGCATTTCAAATAAGAATAATTGCTCAAGCATGCAATACATCAAGTTAAATTTCACAAATAAACTCGATATATTTGGCTTGCTCAAGCATGGTTCAGAAAATATTTTTCCTTTTTTAAATCCTATAAATTATTGCTGGAAAATGCCCTGATTGAAAATGAGAATATTCCTTTTGAAAAATATTTTAAGAAATGTTCAAATGTTATATTTGATAGTCTACATGAATACACATACAGGAAGTCTGAGAACTCAGTTTGGGTTTACTTTTCCTTTTTCAACGTCTCACCTTAGCAATGACCAATTACGATCCATTTCCACAGAGTTGGTTGAATGTCACTTATTCCTGCCATAGGAATATATGCGCAATCATGCTTTAAGTTTTCTCAGGAGTGACCATTCTATTCGCTCCATTTTTATCACCAATTGATTTTAAAATATGCTTCGTTAAAGGGAATACTTCCCAAAATGTAAACCATCTAGAGGCAACCTATATTAGTTAAAATGCAGAAATAACAAAAATTCAAATAACATAAATTTCAATAATTTGATTGATCTAAATCAAAACTAATCTTCGGTATTGAAACAATCATGCAACCTAAAGGTGAAGTCTTCTCTTCAGGGCAAGTCCTGATCATTTTGGTGCCTTTGTTTCCAAATGCAAACCATGTATTTTGGTTATTTGATCTTTAAGTGCGTCATACACGATCCTATGTTGCTTCATTACTGATAAACCTTTGAATTCAGCTGTCTCAATAGCCACATTGAACATTGCTCCACAGCCTCCTGAGGTGTCTTCGACATTTATACTAATGGCACTGGGAAATTTATTTTTGAGGTTTGTCAATATTAAAGCTTCTGTAACTTGTTCACTACTTGAGGAACAGCATCTTGTTGGATAAACCTGAAATAAACAAATTTTTTGGATATGATGAATGCAAAAATTCATATAGAATGTACGCACTTACACATCGCGAAACTATTAGAGACCGTGCGAACTGAATTTTTACATTTCTGTTAAAAATATTTAATATTTGATTCATACTTTTAAGTTTGACTATAACCTCGAAATAGAATTATAACCTTAAACCATCAACATATCGGACATAATGAAGTCAGTGTTGCCATTCGATAACCCAACTTTAACTTTGACATTAAGAAGGTCCCGTTTGTCGTAGATATGTTTCTGATTTTGGTTCACTTGAACCAAAACCAGAGTTGAAATAAGTATATTCCCATGATATAGCAGTTTGTCCTTCACTGTAGGAGCTTTGTCGTTTCACATTTTCTTTTGATGATTTACTATTACATTGTTTAGTATGCATATATAAACTCTTCTTTTTGTGAAATCCCAAACAATATGGAAGAAAATCTTCTGTAAGAGCTGGGATTCCAGAGAGTCTTTTGATTGGTCCCAACTGCGTACTTGTTCTATTCTTAAGAAAGTTACCCCTTTCCCTAAAGCACTTTAATTAAATACTGTTATTTTGAGTTGCGCTGATTAGAAAAAGATTTTACGAATAAAAGCCCGGATTCTATTGTATTGTAATAGCCTTCATTGACGCCTTGTACTTTAACCGTAATATTTGACAAATTACTACAAAGAATACCTACCTTACTCGAATTCCCAGAATCATTATAATATGAATTACAATAATTTCGTGAAACATCCTCACCGAACAGCGCAAATATCCCTTTCATAGTTGGATAAATGAATAAATCTGATAGCTACAGTATAGTGAAACACGTCATAAATAAAACTTATTGTGAAAATTCTATAATTATTATCCTGGATAGTGTTACAAAATCTCCACAAATAATAAACATTGATCAGATGTGACTTCCATTTTCAAATGAGAAATAAAACAGTAAAGCAAACGCAGCGCTGCTCATGAAGTTCTAACAATCAAACTTTATAGCAGTCGTGGCTCGGGCAATAAAATCATTAGAATTTAACAGAGATTGCCGCATATGATTGCTGCCCGTAAAAATGCGGATCATATTGTTTATTGAACATACCTATAGCGCTCTCATTGATAGAAATGTTTTCCTATATCTATGGAAACCTCAGAGCTATTATCAATTATTATCCTGAATAACTGTTTAATACTAAGGTAGTTTATGAACGATTCAAATTAGGCTCATCCTAATTATACTCTGGGTAAGTTTGTGAATGCAACCCTGATGATTGCGAAAATATGCCAGTTATGTTTATTCAATTCAATGCGCATTATTAGCCAACTAAACGTAATAAATAGACCAATCAAATCGGCCAATGAGTGAACCCAATGCAATAGATAAGAGAAATAAACCAAAGAACTAATAATTATCTTTAGTTCTGTGAATAAACTCACAAAACAGTGTAGCCAACCCTACAGTTTCAACTGTAGATATAAAAGTTTTCTCGAAATTCTGTCAGTTTTTTGTTTAGGTTTCGAAATTTACATTTTTTTATTTAAGAAGCTTGCGTCATCTATTTTATTTGCTACGTATTCCGTACACTACATAGTCAGCTTCAGTAAAACCTACTACTATCGAAGCGAAGGTAATGGTCAACCAATTTAATAGATGGCGTCAGTGAGCACTGCTCACCACTAACACCATCTATTAGGTCAAATAGGACAGTCGTGAATCATTTCGGTTGGAAGTCTGCCGACATTATTTTGTTTACTTACTTCGGTTGGGAATCCCCGTGAATCCTTTGAACATCAAAATATATGTACTTGATTGTGCATTTCGTCATTGTCTGACTAGATTATTTTTTGTTCGGCTGACGTTATGAGTTCAGCAAAATGTTACGAATATGCATAGTTGCAATAGTAATAGTGAGTCAGATGTTGATAAATCCCCACCAAGAAAGAAGAAAGTACTGAGATACGAGCAGAAATTTATTGACTTCTGGCTCAATGACGAAAAGTTTAGTAGGTGGCTCGCAAAAAGTAAAAAAGGTAACACGTATTTTTACTGTTCATCATGCGTCTGTGATCGTAAATGTGGGATTCAAGAATTGATGCGACACAAAAACTCATAAAAGCACCAAGCAAACTGTAAAAAATTACAATTAATTGTTCGCATCAACATCAAAATCACAGGAACCGCAGCAAATGGCAAAAGCCGGCGAAATCAAACTAGCATGTTTTATTGCGGAACACAACT
>WOGP01003954.1:0-14573 GCA_015342065.1 Leptinotarsa undecemlineata | reverse complement strand
GCCCCTCACGTTCCGGTTAGACCAATCATCAGCTACAGAGATTCGGCTACTCAAAACTTTTCTATATTTTTACTTCCCATAATACAACCATTACAAGAAAAAACGCGGACTGCGATTCCAAGAATTGCTATATTCCAAAATCTGTGGACAGAATCGATCATCTTCGTTATGCACAATACAAGTACGTCAAGATTAAAAAACTGAATATCATATATTACATACACTAACAAGTGCAGTAGTTCACCAACATTTCAATCGTATTCAATATCCATTTCGAACTTGTTTAGGGCACAATTTCGAACCCTAGGAGTTCCACAATGCGTAACGAATGGGCTTGTTTAATGATTTCTTGTTTATAATTCACTTGATAGAAATTTCAAATTGAAAAATAGTTCACTTTATTTCGGTTCTCTTAGTACCATAGTTTTCCCGTAATTAATTATTAAAAATCGGATGTGGTAGGCCGGTGACGCCACGGCCTATTCCCGCTTCTTGTTCGATTGACCAATAGGAACAATAGAAATAATTAACATTGCCAAATCGTAAAATTTACGAAACCTATAATTATGAATTTAATTATGGAAGTGTATATGAACCCATTAACGTTTCAGTTAATAAAAAATTCTCCATTGGACATGTACACGAAAAATCATGTTTAGAAATAATTTCTATATCTAAAATCAGTACAGAAAGTCTTCGAAAAGTGAAAGGATTGTAGTTCTTTTTTTTAATACTTTCACACATTTTTTTCTCATCATTTTATCCTTTCGCAACCTAAACTTATTATATGAAATAACTCACCTATAAACCAATGCGCTTTCTGTTAAAGATAACAGATAACAAGAGTGCCTTTCCGCACAATTGAAGTCAGCACAAGAATGCACCATATTAATATTCAAATATATCTCTAAAACACTTTTAAATCACACACAAATAAACTCGATGAAAAAACGAATTGTTCCTATGCGAGCTGTCAGCTAAGAAAAAGTTTAAACTCAATGTTGCGAAAACAAGCAGAATGACATACATTTTCAATACCGAATAAACCAAAAAATTGTGATATGGTTACTTCATTTTCCTGAGAAAATGAACGATCAATTAAAATTTTCTTAATCATTCATTAATAAAGCCAGCAAACAAATAAATACACAATAATAAGATCGCTCGAATTCACGAATTAAGCATGAAAATGGGCAATAATATTTGCCTTGATAACTGATATAGTACAAGTTATATCTAAATATGATTCTAAATAGAATTTATAGAGATGTATTTTCAAGTGATTTTCGAATGCTCATGAACACTAATAAAATAAATAAATTATGCATTCATGCCACCCACCAAAAATAAAAAATTCAACGTTACTGGTATATTAGCTATATTGTCATTTAGATCTAAAAGATCTATGGTTTCGTCAACAGACAGGCGGCCAATTCAAATTCTTACTTTTCGAATTGTTTTTTTTCTGCAAATATAAAGAGAACTTGGGACCGATTACGCTTGATAAGTATAATATATCTCGATCGGTCTATAAGCAAACCAGTATCATTTTCCATAGCATGAAACAAGCCCATTCACGGAACCTATCATGACAATTATAGAACCTGCTCTAGTGGATGTAGATGCAGGAAATCGGGGTTGCAGTGCCTTTCAGCATGTGGCCAGTGTAATGGTCATGTTTGTCTCAATGCTTCACCATATCAGAGCGATGTCAGTGAAGACAGAACCTTTGACCCAGAAATCATTGAAAACCTGAAGTAAAATTTCGTTGAAGACGATAACATTTTTTGATTTCCACAATCATAAATGTATGAAAACTGTCAATTGAGAATTTCTTTTTTTTATTATGTAGTATGGCGTCTTTTTGACGGAGACTTCCGGTTGAACTTAAATGATGCTCTACCCGCACGTTATTCTCCCTCTATCTCGAAAAAGGTTCCAAAGTAAAAAAAAATATAAACAAAAGTTGTAGGGAATTCAATCCTCTACAAATACAAATAGCAAAAATCCCATGGATACGATATATGCAGAATGTGCAGAACATAGATGTTTGTGAATTGTGACCTTAAATTTTAATAGTCACGTACTCACTACCATATACGTAGGTTCTGAGACAACTTTTACGATGTAAAAATACAGAATGACTCACTAACTAGAATGACTGGACTACGTAGTAAATGAGCGAACTGAAAGAATGTTCTTCGCTCGTTTCGTAAGGAGTAAGTTTATAAAGCTGGGGTTTTCATTTCCGTCAAATAGTGACGCTAGATATGGATTGGAGATCATCCTCGTCGACGATGATATTACACAGCCAGTTGTCCATCTGCACTGGACGACTAGATAATCTTGAGCAGGTTTGAAAAGCATCCTGGTGTGTTTAAGTCCAGTAGAACCAATATTTTCTTTCCTGCTGCTGAACTTTCTTGGGAAACCGAAGTAGGTTTCGCAAACTTCTTCTGTCGGCAATTGAATTACATATAAGCTTCATCCTGATACAAAATGGGATATAGCTACAGTGAAACGTTGAAAATATAAAAATTTAACAAATTTCGCAAAAATGCGATTTTTAAATAAAAAAATGCATTTCTCCCAAACTAACACCTCAAAACAAAGTTCCGAAACATAAACTGCATCGAATACTTTCCTCTACATCATTAGGCGGAACTTTTTTGTAGCGAAAATTTATTTATTCATTTATTTACCCATATATACATTGGACAATCGAATAATAACATAATTATTATAAGAGTAACAGAGACTATAGAAATAATGACAACTTATCAAAACTTATCACAACTTATTGATAAAGATCGTCTTCATACTGCATTTGAAACACTCTAAAGAGATTTCAAAATATTGAATATTCTATAAAGTGGTGAATTTCGATTAGCATTTGTCCTTGTGCAAGTTAACTTGAAGAATTATGTACGCCTCAACGGTCTATCCTGAATTCGATTTCAGAATAAAGCTCTGGCCAATGAACTGATCCTTTCATTAACTTGAAAATAAGGATGAGATTGGTACCAGTTCTTCTATCCTTCATAGGCTTAATATTAATTGGTTAAATAATGGGACTGTATTCGCTATTCGTAATTTGAAAGTTTAATTCATGAGTAATGTAGCGAAGAAATTTCTTTTGGACTCTCTCAATACGATCTATATTTATATGGTGTTGAGGATTCCAAACAACCAATGAAAAGCAGAGCCTACTATGTACATATGCATAATATAAATTAAGGAGAGGTATTGCCGTTCTGAAATTTTGACAGTTCCTTTTGAGGAATCCGATAATACTATTACATTTATTGACGATTTCTTCTATATATGAATTGAAGACCTAAGTGGATGAAGGTGTTATGTCACATTTTTGGAAAAGTTGATTTTATTTATTTTTTGAGTCCCCAGGTTCTAATCTAACTTTTCATAAGATAATACATATCTTAGACTACATACACACAGAAACAAACCAAGATTTTTTTTTCAAAATTAGCCCAAAATTTGCAGAAGAGGCTACGACATACCCAAGAATGGAAGCGAAAAAAAACTACAATGTGTAGAGGAAGGGGATTGCAATACGTTACGCAAAGAGGAAACGTCATGCAAAAAAAAGTAATAGAGAAAGACTTGTTGTGGAAAGAAAAATGCAGGTTACAGTGTGGATCTAAATTTGATCTAGAAACTTGGCAAGCTCGACATGGAGTTGGTACAAAACAACAGAAGCAAAGTTCCTTTGCATATTCAATACGTTTTGAGAAATGGAAAATACCGGTGTGTAAAGATGATTTTTCCCCTTTATCAAATTTGTTTGAGATCTGTCTGATTAAAATCAGTTTTTCCGTTAACCAGCTGTCGCACCCCTACGAACGACAACCCTATATTACCTATTTGCGACCACTGTATTACCTATTTGAGACAGAAATCATACTTCTTCACGTGGACTGAGGATGTAGCCAATAGAGGCAGCAAAGAATTTGCAAGTTATCTGTTTCGGTTATGTAAAATGCTTAGAAAAGAATATCCAGAAACAAATCAGTTGATTGTATGGTCTGATTCGTATGCCGGACAGAACAAGAACTTCGTGATTCTTAGCCTATGTGATTATTTAATTTCAAATTGCTTTTTTAAAATAATTGATCATAGCTATCTTGATTCTGATAAGGAATTCGGCCGTATTGAAAAAGTTATTAGGAAACATCAAACTATTTTTATACCTGACAAATATCGTGACATTATAAACTCATCAAGTACAAAAAATAGTATTTGTGTAAACATGGGAAACTTTTTCTATGATTTCGAAGAATTATATTCATTCAGAAAGCAAAAGAACACGACACTAAATGATAAAATTAACCTTCGAGATGATGTAAACTGGATTAGAGTGAACGAATTTGGCTACTATCATTATAAAACATGTTTACATGATTATACACCATTTCGTCAAGTTGATTTAAATAAAAAAGGTACGCAAAATCTTGATATATGTGAAGTAAAACCAACTAAACTCATACAGAAAACAGGAGGTTTGACTCTTGATAAGCTACAAAATTCAAAAGATCAAATTAAATTGGTTGATGAGGAATACAGGTGGTTTTACGAGAACATTTTAAAAACAACATCGAAACCACAAAAAAGAAGAGAAAAATATGTAAAATTTTTTAGTTACCCGCTTTTGTGTATTTTTATCAAAACAATGAACAAACATTAGTATACTTGACTCTTTCATCTATATAAACCAAATCACACTTTAAATTTAAGTTTGGTGAATAAAGGTGCTATGTACATGAAACTCTATTTTTCAAATAAAAATTTATGGAATTAAAAATAATTATTATATACTCATTTAAAAAATGCCGCAAGCTAAAAGCAAAAATGAAACAAAAAAGTTCCAAATCAAAATGGATTATTACTATTTACTTAAAACTTCAGTTTTGTGACATAACACTTTTATCCACATAGGTCTTCAATTAAATAATTATTCTCAAGTCTTTAACTTCTGAAACTGATTTCAGTTCGTAATTTTCAAAATAATAATTATTTCTGATTATATTTTTGTTCCTGGAGAATGATATTCATACACATTTTTGTGGATGGAGAAACAAATCATCATTATCACAGATTTTTTTGAGGCGGTTCAAGTCCTCCTGAATGTGTCCGCTATCATCGAATCCTTTACTGTGTGATAGATTTTCAAGTCATCGGATAAAGTAAAAATTTGCACAACTAGAGATTTAGTTGATGTATATAATAAAGAATGAAGGATTCAGATGGCTGCCTTGAGGAACTCCGAAGGATACTGCGAAGGAAAATGACGTAAATCCATTTATGGCCACGATTTGTGACTTGCTGTCCAAATAGGACCATATCTATCTCAATACAAAGTTATTCACATCGACTTCAGCAAGTCTCTGTAATGAAGTTTTGTGATTGTTCTTATCAAAGGCCTTACTGAAGTTGATGTATACAACATCTACCTGAACCTGTTTATCCATTGAGTTTAACAAAAAATCGGTGAATCCTTTTAAATTAGTTTCTATCGACCTATGAGGGAAGAAATCATGATGTTCAATGATTATGATGTCCTTGTCCTTATCAAGTATGTTGTTATATATTATTTTTTCAAAAAGTTTGCCGAATAAGCATAATTTATTGATCGGCCTATAAAATGTACCAAGAAGAAGATATCAACGAAAGTGCCAAAAAGAAAGTTTTTTCATATGACGGTGGGCGAGGAGAAGTAAGAGGGAATAAAAAGAATTGTGAGTTTATGTGTCAAACACTAACTAGACAACAAGTTGAACTACAGAACCTTTCATGAGTCAATTCTTTTCTGGTGTCTATTTATTGGAAAACACAAATATTCAATAATGTACAATCACATATACTTTCATTTCTAACATAACAATAAAATTTAAAACGATATGTAATGGAGTTTTTTATCGAAAACTTCTTTTTCCTGGTATGTTTTGACATCTCTGATATCGGTTTGAAGATAAAAACTCCAGCGAATGTAGACGATGTCGTACGATGATACGGGGGTTAATAAATTCCCTGATTCCATTCAAGTTCGCGGCTCTGCCAAGATAAGTTACCTTGCGCGCGTGCAGATCCCAAATATTTCGAAACAGCTGTTGCTCTTTTTCACACGTAAACCGCACCGGATTAGAGCTGTTAAAGCTTACCTTGAGTCTGGTATGTATTGATATATGATATATGTGTTTTATATTCTAATAGACAGGAATTAATTTAATTTTTGTGGCAGAACATTTGAATTTCGTGGCTTTGTTTTAAGTTCCAACGGTTCCTAATTTGTGTCATAGGTGTGGTAAAAATAGCAAACAACTGAAAATTTCGAATCTTTTCACTTCATTCATTACGAATCAATTATTTCTAATTTGCTTTCGTTCAACCCCTGATATTTGAAAAGAAAAGCAATTTAGTGAAATATGGCATTTTTTCTTCGGTATTTCATAATTGTAACCCCCAATGTTTTGTGGTTTTTATCAAAAATGATACAGAGATATTACGATTATTTAATATGTAGTCTTACCTACTGTCATTACTTTCGTTCTTAAATTTATATGTCAAGACCCATTGAATTGGTAGGTACTATGGTCAGGGTCTAGCATCAATTACATTAGTTAAGTATGAAAAATCGTGCAGTAAGTAGTTTTAAGGGGTTTTTGAGGGGTCATTTCCTTACTGATAATTCTTGGAAACAGAACATTTCATTATCTCAGGTTCGAATGTGAATAGTTTGAAATACTTTCTTTCAAACAATGAAACACCCATAACGACTTGAGTAACTGTGTTTACTCGTGAAGAAAACTGTAGAATAGTCATATAATGGAATTGGCCAACACTTGATGAAAATCCAAAACTAACGTATTCAAAAATACTTTACTGTGAGATTTTCACTAAATGATTGTACAAAAACGCAACACGTGATTTGCCATACAGTGGTTCCTTCGGACGTGTCTTTACTAACTATATTCTACATATGCAATGCTTAATATACCTTGTTTTACAATTTGAAGTAAATACATTTCAAGTAACTGATTTTTACCAGAGTTTGTAATGAATTAAATTAACTGAGCTTATGTCTCAGTTTCCATATTCAAAAAAAAAATTTAATAACGGGAAGTTATTCAATTCTAATTGGTCATTCAGTATATCAGGAGTATACAAGCTGACTTGTGGCTTTTGCCCAAAACTGTATATTGGCCCAACAGGGGCAACATTTTCCCAAAGAATTAATGAGCATAGAAGTAGTTTTGTAAATAGAAAGACCAATTCCACATTTTCAAAGTACCTTTCAGTACAAGGACATCAGTTCAATCATGAATACGATGTTTTACGTGTTACAATTGAAAGAGAAGAGTTTCAAACTCAATCTTCTAGAATGTTTAGAAATCAATAGAAGCAGGAATTCGGTACTTTACTGAATGATCAATTAGAATTGATGAACTCCCCGTTACTAAATATTTTTTCAAATGTGGAAACTGGGACATAAGCTCAGGTAATTTAATACACTACAAACTTAGGTAAAAATCAGGTACTTGAAATGTAAGTGCTCCAATTGTAAAATAAGATATATTAAGCATTGAATATGTAGAATATAGTTAGTAAAGACACGCCTGAAGAAGCAATTGTATGGTGAAATACGTGTTACGTTTTTTTTAAATCATTTAGTGAAAATCTCACAATAAAGGGTTTTTTGAATACATTGTAGAATAGTCATATGAATTTTTTGATCACAGTATGACTAACGATTATACCATTTTTTAAATAAAATTTGTAATGAAATGTTTTCATTTCATACTGTAACCTCCAATCAAGCTACGAATAATTGAGAGCTAAAAAAAAGCACTTCTTTATAACGAAACAAATGTCAGTAATGAAATAAAACTGAAAATAAATGGGTGACTGTAAAAGACTGAAGTGAAAGGACTGAGTTTCGTTCCAATATGTGATGTATCAACAAAATCACCATACATAATATTCAGAAATCAAGTCTACCAAACGAATGGATCAACACCAGTATTTTTGAGCGCGTAATCTAACAACTCTGGCCATGGCATTACATCATAAGTAATTGATTACGAAATATACTTTTTACAAAAGAAAATATGACGATTAGCAGAAGTTATTTCAATTATTTCCATAATTAAATTCATTGATATCAATGCGAAATAATAAACTCTCATTGTTGGGTTGAATTTTGAATACTTCGAAAATAACTTGTTTGGCTTTGGCTGCTTCGCACTCTTTGGTCGAAAACGTCAACCGCATGGATGATATCTCAATCTGATTCTGATAACTTCATTAGTATCGATTGAACAAAACAATTTGTGTAACAGTGTAGCTTCATGCGCTACAACTCTATCTACGATTCTATTTTTAATCTCCCCTCAACCATCGATAAGGTGGATGATTTTGAAGTGTATTTTCTGTACTTATATTTCTGATTATAGGAAACAGCTGACATTTCTCGGACACGAACTATAAAAAAGCTTGCAGAACTGAACTCAGAAATGAGTTTTTAACACTTAATCATGGTTTCTTCTTCTGATCCTAAACCCTGTTTGAGTTGATATATAGCATTATTCTCAAATTGTACACATGAAATTATTTTTCAAGTTCAATTTGTTCTGAGTGAAAAGCATAGGATTTGCAAAGTTTCATTATATTTTAGAGCCGAAAAGCTCAAAAATTCCAGATAGGAATGATTGTACAGTATTAGAAAGTGATTTGAATTATCAACCTTGTATTTATAAAATTTGGTTGATCCTGGTTATTTACGACATGAACTGAAATGTCTGGGGTCTAAAACATATGCGTTGTATTCATCACTTTTTCAATATGAAACAATATGAATTGAACTTCATATTGTTCCCACATCCACAGTTTGTAGGATTCTCCGGAAGAAAGAAATATTAAGAGCAGATAATTATTGGTTCACAGATGGATCAAAAACACCTCCCGGTTCTGGTACAGGTGTTTTCAGTCGCAGACCCAGGACACAGTTATCTACCTGCCTAGGAACTTATACGACTGTATTTCAAGCGGAAATTTACGCTATTGAGTTGTGTGCGGAGATATTCGGTAAATCCAACCTCCCTCACAAGTCAATAAAAATATTCTCGGACAGTCAAGCGGCGTATGAAGCTCTTGGCTCCTACCGAGGAACTTCTAAATTGGTAGCATAATGCCAAAAACGACTCTCTGCGATAGGAAGACTTAACAGATTGTCTCTGTTTTGGATTACTGGTCATACTGGCCTGGAAGGCAATGAAGCTGCTTACACTCTTACAAAGGAGGATGCTGAAAGCTGCTTCATTGTACCGGAACCTATCATTGGCATTGCTTTGGGCTTTGCCAAATGAACACTGAACACCTGGATGGCAAGAAGATTCATGGACTTCTGGCAGAATGTTCCAGGATTAGCTCACTCCAAGGCGTTTATTCACCCTTCAAAGCTTGATACCAAACAGTTGTTGGACTACAGTAGAAATGAATTACGATGTCTAACAGGTCTTTTTACAGGTCACTGTCATTTGAATCGTCATATGCAAAGACTTGGACTATCTGGAAAATAATGAAACAGCAGAGCATATTCTTTGTGCCTGCCCCGCTGGGGACCGAATCAGGTTCTTTGAGTTCGGCAGATCCGTACTCTCATCATCTGACATGAAAGACCACTCATCATACAAACCACTCGGCTTCGTTAAGAAGGTGGGTTTATTTGGCCGAGTGTGAATAGGTGTGAACCACCAAAAACCCTTGTGGGCTGCGGTGGAGGGTCGAATAGACACACTCATTTCAGACCTATTTACCTAACTACCACTGTAGGTTATTGGTTAAACTAAGGCCTATTTTGAAGCAAAAAACATAAATCGTTCTACGAAAGTGATATTGAAATGTTAGAGCGGCGCTGGAATGATCATGTGGCTCTTGATGGAGATTACTTTGAACAAATAAAAACTTTTTTTTTTCTCAGGCCCGGGATTTTTAGGCCATGGTGGAAATCTTAAAATTACATTGGGGCATATCTCTAACAATAATCAGAGAAACTTTTGAGTAACTGTAAGCCTCATGAAATTTGATGAAAATAGCAAAATACCGGTGGTACTGAATGAAAACCTGATTTTTTTAATATATGCAACTGTATCTGAAATAGAGTTATGTTAGAAAATGCATGTACTGTAACATCGTGTATCAAACGAAAATAAAAACGCTTCTGCCATGTTTTACATCAACTCATGCATAGTACGTATTCTATTCACAGTAATACTCAAGAGTTGATTATATCAAGGGACTGCCATCACAATATAACATTTGACACGAATACCCAACAAAAACGCTTCTTCATAAGCAAAAATTATAAATGGTGCATTGTACCAAGTTGGCGTCATTAGGATATGATCTAACCATGTCTGGAATAACTTTCAATAACACCTGTTCGAAAAAGTTCTCTATCTAAATGGGCATTCAGCATATGCATTTTTAAAACTCCAGCTTTAAATTTTGCTTCTGACAACTTCGAAAAAAATGTTTTTGCATATCTAAAAGCTTTTGACTTTTCATCCAATATTTTCCAAAATTGTTTCATCAGCCTCAACTCAATATAGAAAGGAGGCATTCAGGCTTTTTGTAGAAGTGTCAATAAATGAACACCATTCACCAGAAGCACAGGGTATTCCCATTTCTTCAAACAAAACTTTTATTGTCATTAAAAAGTTAGAGACCATTTTTTGTTATAAAAAATGATGAAAATGTTTCATGCCGAGTTCGCTGATACCTGATATTCAAATCAACAAGAAAAGTACATTGTTTTGAACGTGAAGCCACAAGCTCTGCTTTACTTTTTGGTAAATCTCTTACAGTCATTAATTTTGTATTGATAAGATGGTGTTTTGGTTGTTCTGGTGTAGATAAAATGTCCTCACATGAAATACTCTTGTTGGAACTGAAAGATAAGTTTTTCTGCAATAATGTTATCAGAGATGCAGGTACTGGAAGTGTCGAGCTATCTAAAAATGGAGCAGAAAAGGAATCACTACAGCACTACGGCTTTTATATGGTTTGACAATGCAAAAGTAGCTGTCATCAGCGTGGTCTTTTGATTTTTTTCAATTTTTCGGTATTTCGAATTTCAAAACCTTCACCCATCACGATACCAACCTAAAATAAATGGAAATGAAAGTTACTGAGTTCATTATATTTTGCCTTCACTGAAAATTGGTTACCTTCCAAACTTTTTGTACATATACTACAAGTGACATGTGGGCCTTATGGATTGTTTTGGTTCCGTATAGGAAAGTTGGAATATGCTTCGTAGACTTTGTACGGAACGTTACATGTCTCCAATACAAATTTTACATCTCGTACTTTTATAACCTGACCAGATACGTAACAAAATGCATCAGCATCATATTCACCCTTTTTCGACATTTAAACTTTTTCTATACTTGAACAAAACACCTGAATGTTATCTCATATAGGGGAAATTTTATTCTATAGTGCTAAGTTGGAACGTAACATATCACTTAAATGACATCTGATGGCACTGTGTGGATGTGGAAATCATACTTCTATCGAGCGGTAATTTTGAATGTATTAGAATTGATTGAATTTCGTACAAAAACTCGAAAATGAGTATTATTATCATAACTATTACGAAAGAAAACTTCACAGGGTGAAAGGCATTATATAGTCGTTTTCTAGGCCACACATTTCCAGTACGAACGAAATCTCGAGGTGAACTGCCTCACAGAACGCGTTTCCTGCTGCATCTATAGAAGTAACCAAGTAACGCTAATTATTCCGCCCACACATGTTATAGCAATTACTAAGACGAAAATATATTTTATCAGTACACCAAGTAGTGCCGAGAATTCAAGAGTCAGACACTAACGAGTTTAAGGTAATCTGAGACTGAAAACAGACCCTAAGATGGAAGAAATGAAGTTACTTCTCTGATGGTACATATAGTAGTTGATAAAGTGGGACTCAGGTAATTTTCCCTGATAAGGAAAAATTCACTACCGATCTAGTTCTGATTCCAGTTTGGGAGTTGAATAAGAAGCAGATTGTAAATAGACCTATAAAAATAATACGCCAGAAAATTTTTAAATACAACAATGAGGGTTGCCTTGCTACCACTATGCTGAATAAACTTCAGAACATCTAGTCTGCGTTGTTTTCCAAAGGATCGAATGCTAGCGTTTCTAAAATCTGCCTTACATGGAAATATTTCAAATATTTTACTTGACATTTATCGAGGATGTCATAACATTATCATTCGACAATGTAGAGAATAAATGTATTATAATTCTAAAAAGTATTTTTCTGTATATGTAAAAACAAATGAGGTGTCTATGTAGTTGAATTGTTTTGGTTTTATTCTTTCTGAATTCGACTGCCATTGAAAAATTGCCTAACAACCACCTGTCTAAAACAGTATACATACGTCACTCAAGTACGTTTCGCTGTATCCGCCACGTTTTATTGACAGATTTTTCATGTTTATCAGTCCAGCGATGCACACCAGTAATCAATATTTATTACCAACAAGTCTCAGACCCATCACTGCCGCCGATTTCCAGCTATAATCAAGTTTATATTCAAATTCGAATCGTGATTGGCTCAGTGAATGTATTGCGCTTCGTCGTATATTCCAGAGTACATCTGAATTATGGGGGGTGTTTTGAGTTAGTTCCATACCAAGTATTTCATATTGATTGTGAGTATTTTGCTGGTGTAGGCAAAATTAATAATAGATTACTTAATAGGAAGGTTATAGCTCCACTTGGTACTTGACCATGAGATTAAAACATATATATGCAAATATCTAAAAATTGAAAAAGAATATTCATATTTCCTGAAAGCAGAATTTTGGTGTCAAAGGGTCCTTTTATTTACGTAGAAATCCAGCACTAGGCCACATCCGTTAGGGCGTCGCGACACCGACGTCAATTTTTTTGAATGGTAACCCAGTATTTTCAATTGGTTTTTGAATTTTGCATTAAATTCTGAATTCAGCCATATAGCACACTTGCAGTTTTTCTGATGAAATAAGCAGTTTTATTGCATATTATAAAGAGGGCCATGAATAAGTCCAAATAAATGCAATAATGTATTTATCGATCAGTCAGAAGACCTGTCAGATTTGATGAAAGTGTATTCAGTTTTGTGTTGGTTTTTCGTAAAATTGAAAAATGGTTCAATTTTCAAATGCAGAAAAGTTGGGTATGATATGTATTTATGGCGAAGCAAGAAGGAAGTCAAAAGAAGCAGTGAGAATATACGCTAATCGGTATCCTGACAGAAAATTACCGCCAGACTTAGCCAAATCTTTGGTACGAAATGAATGTTTCAATGAACGGAAGCGAAAAAAACCAAAAAAAGCTAATGATGAGAATCGCAGTGTTGCAGTGCTAGGTCAAATGTTGTTGGAACCATATAGTTCTACCAGACAGGTAGAAATGCATTGTAACATTTCAAAATCGTCAATACAACGTATTTTGTCAAAAAACAAATTCCATTCATATAAAATACATTTGGTTCAAGAACTACATCCAGGTAATAATCTTGAAGTTTCATTTTTAATAACTAAAATATATTCCCATATTCAGGAGATGCTGATAGAAGATTGAACTTCATTGCATGTTTGTCCACCCGTATTCATGATGATGATCAGTTTCTGAAAAAAATATTTGGAGTGAAGAAAGCCGTTTCCATAACAACGGTATTATAAACAAATATAATTGTCACTATTGGTCTGACGTGACCCTCACTGGGTGCAAGAAACGCGATTTCAGTCTGTGTGGAGGGTTAATGTTTGCTGCGGAATCATTGATGGTTATTTGATAGGACATCATTTTTTCGAAGGAATTCTCAATAGGGAGAGGTACTTCGTTTTTCTACAACATGTGTTGTCGAATCTCTTGGAGGATTTACCAATACAAACTCGACTGAATATGTGGTTTCAACAAGATGGGGCACCTCCACAATATAATAGTGGAATTAAAAAATTAATCACTTCTAAAAATATAACCCCTTCAATACAAATAATAGAATAGTTACCCAATATTTGGCTGATAATTTTAATGAGAAATGGATTGGAAATAAGGGTCCAATACCATGACCAGCTTGAAGTCCAGATATTACTCTACTAGATTATTTTTGTGGGGATATATCCCCACCTAAATAAAAAAGGGAACAGAAACCTCTACGAAAACTACAGGGGATTTAGCTTACTTTCAAGTATTTCCAAGATTTTTGAACCAAATTTAAAAAATCAATTAATGTCTTTCTTCACAACTAATAACCTTTTTTCAGAAAACCAACATGGTTTCACAAAGAACAAAAGTAGAGAAACAGCACTTTACGAGTTCAATGAACATGTGGTTAATGCACTTGATGGTAAATTCCATACTTTCGGATTGTTTAGACTTCTCCAGAGCTTTCGATTGCATTAATCATGACCTGCTATTAGGGAAATTGGAAAGATATGGTGTAAGAGGAGTTGCCCTAGATTTAATGAAATCCTACCTGGAAAATAGAGGGCAACG
>WOGP01003952.1:0-14579 GCA_015342065.1 Leptinotarsa undecemlineata | reverse complement strand
GAAAGCCTGAATTTCACTACTTGTTACTCTTCACATTTGATTTTTATTAAAAACCATAAAAATAGTTACTTACAGTTCGAGTTGCTGGGGTTCGCCATAACCTCACTTTGCATTCACGAAAGCCGATAACAAGCTGTTGTTAACAGCAGCGATTGTGGTGTAATCCCAAGTACATGGGTTCAGTCTGCTGGACAGGTGGATTCGATCATCACAAATTATATACATTTTGTATCAGAACCAAATGAAAATGTGTCCAATAGGCTGGACCGGGGGACCGAGGAGGCTAGCCAATCCCAGATGAGCAAATAATAACTTTACAGTTTTCTTTCAATTTTCAATCCCAGGTAATCCCCGAGACTGCCTTATAAAGTTCCCGAGTACAGAGGACTGGATCCTCCGGGAGAAGGAAATATTAAGAGCAGACAGTAGTTGGTTCACAGATGGATCAAAAACACCTTTTGGTTCTGATGCAGGTGTTTTCTGTCGCAGACCCAGAACAGATATATCAACCTGCTTAGGAACCTATGCGACTGTATTTCAAGCGGAAATTTACGCTATTGAATTGTGTGCGGAGAGATTGGAAGAATACAACCTCATATACAAGTCAATAAAAATATTCTTGGTAGCTTGGAAGCTCTTGGCTCCTACCGAGCAACGTCTAAATTGGTAGCAAATTGCGAAAAACGACTCTCCTCGATAGGAAGACTTAACAGATTGTCTCTGGTCTGGATTCCTGGCTATACTTACTGGCCTGGAAGGCAATGAGACTTGCAAAGAAGGGTGCTGCAAGCTGTTTCATCGGACCAGAACCTGTCATTGGCATCCCTTTTGGCTTTGTCAAACAAAGATTGAACACCTGGATGGCAAGAAGATTTATGGACTTCTGACAGTATCTTCCAGGATTGGCTTACTCCAAGGCGTTTATTCACCTTTCGAAGCTGGCTCACTCCAAGGCGTTTATTCACATTTCGAAGCTTGATACTAAACAGTTGTTGAACTACAGTATGGATGAACTACGATGTCTAACAGGCCTTCTTACAGGTCACTGTCATTTGAATCATCATATGCAGATACTCGGACTGTTAGAAGACAGTGTGCGTCGCCTCTGTTTGGAAAATGATGAAACCCTGAAAATGATGAAAACCTGAATGGGTCCCCGTTGGGGACCGAATCAGGTTTTTAGAGTTCGGCAGAGCCGTACTCTCGCCATCTGACTTGAAAGACCACTTACCATACAAACCAATCGGCTTCGATAAAAAGCTGGGTTTATTTGGTCGAGTGTGAGTAGGTGTGAGCCAGAATAAACCCTTGCGGGTTCCGGTGGAGGGTCTAATAAATCCACTCACTTTGGATCTAATCTAACCTAAGCCCTGAGAATGTCCTACTTCAAACTTAATTATGGAACCGACAGTCCGTTTTGAAACATGTTTCCAACAAAAAAGTATAAAAACATAGACACGGACAGTGGAAACGAATGTACCCCACAAATGTATAATTTGTAATGTATAAAAAAATTCAATATTTCGAAATTTCGTCACTTAATAACAAAATAAAATTGATTAGAAACTCGAATAGCCTGTCACACCAACTTGTGAGCAGCTTTTTGGAATAGTGGTTTAGAACTCTGGTCTAATGTGTTAGTTAAATTTCGGGTCCGAACTCACTTGAAATTGAATAAAATTGCAAAAATGGAAATGATGCTTATTTTAGGTTACTTCTCATGAAATTTAATGGTATGACTCTGATTCGGGATACAGTTTACAAATGAATCTTATAAGTCATAGAAAAAGTAAAGTATTTTACTCATAAAAAATAATCACTAATCGCTTGACGAATTAACAAACTTCATTCTCAATAGTAATTGCCACCTTTCTCGCTTGTTGATTAATATAGTATTGCAGTAAACAAAATTGTAATTATTGCAAGACAACAAAATATTCCAACAAATTTTCATCAAATATTAATCAAAAAGTGTTTAAAAACTGGGTACATTCAAGAATTTTGTAGTTTTTTGGAAATTAATTTAAAACAGGAAATGCCTGGGCTGAAAATAAAAACATACATTTTCACTTAATATAATGGACATAATATACCAGCGAATGATTGTTTCTGTTGATAACTTCTCAAATATCGAAATAAACACCGAGACAAATAATGAGAAATATAAATTTTTACAACCCAAGAATTGCCGAAAATGTCATTTTTTTTTAATAGTACAAATCTGCTACCTTTAATAGAAAACTACGAGACATCATAAGAATATGTTTGAAAAATAATTTACCCATTCTGATAAGTAATTTTCACGGGTACGAATCCGTTGGCACTTTTGATATTGTTCACGTTGTCTTTCATAGTCTTGGTGGAGTTACTCATAGCGACAACAGATTGAGAAACAAACTAAAAATCGTATCAAAACATCGCGTGTGTCATACGGAGGTAGGAATCTTCGACATAAAATCGCACCAACCTATCGGATGACATAAACGAATTAATGGAAAAAATTGTATCGAGGCGAAACCAGATAAGATTACCGTCGACTGGCAACTGTTTCACCTGTCTCTATTACAAAGGTAGTTTATGCTACAATTGTTTTACGGCGTTGCCGTGGTTTCCGAAGGAAATTATTGCATTAAGCAGTGGCGTACCTAAATAGGGTCTACATTAACGAAATATCTCTGAAAGAAAATAATGGAAGTGAAGTGAAGGTTTTTAAAAAGTTTTGAAAAGGCATTTTTCACATTAATTTTTTTCAACTTAAAGGGTATTTGAAACTATCACACTATAAAATAATTAATAAAACGAAAGCAATATTATAAATAACTTGTCGAATTTGTAAATTTTCGAATAGAACTGGCCGATAATTGATGAAAATCCGTAATAAAACTAAATTAATACAGTGTATTGTGCGATTTTCACTATGAAGGGTTTTACACATGAGGAAGTTATTGTATAGCGAAACACGTGTCGTGAGTTTTGTAAAACCCTTTATAGTGAAAATCACACAATAAACTGTATTACTTAGTTTTCTTTTTGTGAATTTTGTCTACAATTTTTAAATAAGACGATAATAAAAACTTATTAGACAAGTGAAAATGTATAAGCATGGAACTACAAAATATACTATTAATCAAAAAGTTATATCATACGGTGGCTTTTTGGTAACAACTTCTTTTCGGTCAGTTCTTCAATGCACTTGCACATATTTAACACTGATCTTTACTTTTTATTTTTTAACAAAATATTTTTTTGAGTAAATCAGAGTTTTATATCGACCTATCTGGGGATTGTTCGAGAAATCTTCAATAATCTTGACAAAAATGTATAGCTTTGTGAAATGCCCTTTATCAACTCTAATTCATCGTTCAAAACTATCAATTTTGAAAACAACAGAATAATTAGCTTATGGATAATATAAAAAAATGGTATTAGGAAAACTCCAAGATTCTAAAATTTGTTTATCTGGCATGAAAAATTCCAATTTTATAATGAAGTTGATACGTATTTCCAAATGTTGAAAATAACTTTTTCCTGAAAATAAACCATAAATAAACCAAATTGGTTGGTAAAAGCAAGTCCAGTGTTAGCTTTCAGCTTGCACTATGATTAGCCACATTCAAAATTCTTTCTCAAAAAAATTCATTTGATTTGAAAAATGGCTTTCTTTGGTTCTCTATTTTTTTATACAAGAAGAAACCAATTAATGTTTTCAACTTACAACTCTTTATTTTTCCTATAGCAAACTGTTGAACTGTGTATAACATATATTAAAGAGGGGAAGTGTAACAGAACTCTGCATATCATTCAATGAGGGATTACTGTATGAAATAATCTGTATGAAATGATCAAATTTGAAGGTCAAATTACTGAATTTGTCATCTGGTAGCGGGTTAATTAGCTTGAGTAGTTTCGAGGTTAGTTCTGTCATTCAATCAAAGTGCCGTGTGAAAGTTGGTCCTCAACTCGCAAAATTTTCGACTTTTTAGGGTTGTCGTTTGTTAGTGGGCCACATCTGATTAACGGCAAAACACATTCTAAACACTTTTTCCTAACTAATACCTCAAAGTATAAATTTTGAATAAATATTTCACACTCCTTTTGAATAATAGTACGGGAACTACCTCCGTCTCCTTTCACGAATCCATGAAAAAATTTGAATAGTTTGAATGACGATTTAGTCAAGTAACTTCATTTCACCTGAAGAAAATCATCAAAAACAATTTTGGAAAAGACAGGAAATAAAATACCAATATGGTTTTCAAATTCATCACTCTTTGTCACATCCGTTTAAAATTCTAACAAATAACACAAGCACAAAAAAATTTAACTATTTCTCAATTAATCTGCTCAACACTCAATGCCTTCTTTCTCAGAAAACTAACTGAATTAACGAAAAAAATTAAAGTAGGCAATGTCATCTCTATAACCTGTATCTAAAACACTTCAACAACTCTTGCACCCTGATGACACCATCTCAACAGCTCGCTCGCTAATATATATTTTCGTGGCATTCTTGTACATCTTAAAAAAATCCACTACCACCCAGCTTTTTCCAGACATAATATTCTTGTGTCAGGCCACGATTGATTGAAGTTCATGTATACTTCTTCAAAAATTGATTTCAAGTTGAAAAAATTAAAAAAAGAATTTGCAGTTAGGTTTCTCCATGAAAAAAGTGAATATGTCGAAACTAGTTTTATTAGTTCATTGCAAATACCTAAACTCAATTATGTTTTGAACTAATTTTTATTGATAAATATATGAAAAATGATGAGTTTGGAACCCTTCTTTGCATAGTGCAAAATTTACGTATTGTTTAGATTCGGAAACTTGTGGTTGCATCCCAAGGAATAGTTTGAAAAAGTCTAATCATTTTTACCTAGTCAGAATGACCTTTCATGTTCACCATATCGTTTTGAGAAATTTCGACCATATTGTCCCACATAAAAACTATTACACTCCGGACACTTGAAGCTTATAAACTTCAGATTTCTC
This sequence comes from Leptinotarsa undecemlineata, assembly GCA_015342065.1. Taxonomy (NCBI): domain Eukaryota; kingdom Metazoa; phylum Arthropoda; class Insecta; order Coleoptera; family Chrysomelidae; genus Leptinotarsa; species Leptinotarsa undecemlineata. Next base: position 9,587 of record WOGP01003952.1, on the reverse strand, counting down.
CAACTTGTCCACTTTATTTTTGGCATTGAAATGGAAATCAGATAATCTGGCATGTGGTCTGAATGCCACTTCCACATTGTTTTTCTGAAGAAACCCGCAATTGTCTCTGTTCTTTTACCAAAATATGTTATAGTTACCCATTTCTTGATTTCTGATTGATCTGGAGGTAATCTGTAAGTGAATTTAGGGCTTTGTTTTCTGACTAACTTCTGAATTGTCTCTGCATTGAAACCATTATTATGGTCTATCTGTATAATTATTTTAATTTTCCTAGCCAAATTGTTAGCAGACAAAGGTAATGAGAGTGCTCTGTGCAACATTGAATTGTAGGCTGCTAATTTGTGACTATCTGGATGGCAAGAATCACTTGGGATTGTAATGTCTGTATAGCTAGGTTTTCTGAATACACTGAACTCAAAGTTAATTCTGATTGTGTGTAATTTCCAGGTCTAAGAAATTTATCTGTTTCGAGTGTGAACTGAATGTTTCTATTGAGATTATTTATGAATGTCATAAATTGTGGAACCCATCGGTAAGTAAACCTGAATCCTGTTTATAAAATTTGTTGTTGAACTGTAAGTATATATATCTAAAATGAGGGGCTTACATTCGTTGTACGGTATGTTGGAGAATATACTCTTTACATCGAATGAAACTAAAATTGAATTATGTGGCGTGGTTATGTTTTCCACAAAAGTCAGTGAATGTTTAATGCTGTGAGGTGGGACGACATTGGTAATATTTTTGAACAACTTGTTGAGACGTATTCCCAGTTCTCTTACTGAACTAATTATATATTTTTATAATTTATATAACTGGACTATTTATACTAAGAGTAATCATTTCCTCGGCTCAGTGGTCATTTACAGTAGGGTATGATGAGTGACTACTAGGTTACGATTTCAACACACCCTCGATGAGTATCAAAATTATCTAGAAAAATGGCTGACTTGTGAAGCGTTCGTGCCACCAAATTATTACTCAATTCATAAGTATTGACAGTGAACCTCAGGATAATAAATAATCACGTTGAAAGAAAAAAGATCAATAGTTGTTTAAACTAGTATGAGCAAAACCATTCACAAAAAAATCGCCATTTCATTCTATAGATTATTTCTGATGTATGCTAACGGAACAACAAAATCAAAAAACTCCCCAAAAGTTCAAATCATCATTAAAATTTCATTTTGATTGAAAAAAACTGACACTAGTCTTTGTAGTGTTTCAGCGTTGTATTTGTATTTTAGAATCAAGACAAATTCTTATATTAGTAAATCGTCAAGCCTATTATGTTAAACTGATTGTTGATTACACCAGCATACTGAAATAATGCAGAAATTTTGAATATACAAATGCAGAAGTGGATAGTTCTGAAACAACAAACGTCATAAAGATCATAAAGATTCTCCATTTCAAATTCCATTTACTATGAAATGTTTTTCAAGTTTATAAATATCATTTAAGAATCATTTTATTTCAAATAGTTTTATAACGTTGCTTCATTTTTCTGCTGGAAGTTGCATAAAGTATACTGACTTGAAAAAAGATGAATTCAGTAAATTTGCGTTTTCAAATGCACGACTGTCATGTTCTTGCTCCATTTCAGTTTTGGAGTGAAAAATGTATTCAAAGTCTACTCAAAATTTTACTAAATAAAGTAATTAAATATAAATATTTATAAAATAGTAAATTAATTAAAAGATAGCTGTATTTCTTCACAAATGTTTACCCAAGTCATACATAATGAAAAAGTGACTTCGAAAAGTTTCAACTATACTGAAAAAAACAGTTGCATAAACTCTTTCATAGCATTTTTCATATCAATCAAAACCTTTCAACAGCCAAGCGAGTTTTTTAATTTTTCATTATGAAAAATGTCCTCTGTTATAGTTTCTTTTTGGAATCTTTTTCAGAGTTAAGTTTCAAAATGAAACAACATTTCAACATATATATGCAACCCAAAAAATGATACAACCGTAAGGATCAGACACTAATGAAATCTCACAAATCAATCAAAAGAACCTAAAAATACAAGAATTCACATCTTTACAAAAGTTTACAAAGTTATAATACTCAGAGTAACTCTATTATTACTGAGATTTTAAACTAGGAGTGTATTATGTGATTCATTTATTAATTATACATTGTGTAGTTTGGCTATGAATGACATACCCAGGTAGATTTATTCAGTGATTTAAATCAGAGTCCCTGGACAAAGCAACGGTTTGTCTTGGAAATCGGTATGTTGATGTTGGATCAGCTGCTATGAGCTTTAATAGCCGCAATGAAAATACAAAAGGGTTCACTGAAAGAATGACATAAACATGTCTACTCACTTTGTCTAGCTGCAAACATTTGAACTGATACCTTTTGGGCACTTGCAATCTTTGGACATTGAATGAGGAATCCTTCACCAGTTCTTGCACTTGCATTAGACTAATATTCAGCATGAATTACAGAGATCATGCGACCCCTACCATCAATCAATTAAATTGGTTTAAATTGCAAAACAGAAGAGAATTGCATTTCACTTGTTTCATTCATAAACTGATACAAAAACAACAACCCACTCATTTAGTGAAAAAACTTATTCCTAGACATCAGATACATTCAAGAAACCTTGGATTTATTAATAATTTTGGCATTCCCAATCACAACAACACTATCTATGAGTGATCCTTCATGTATCATGCTGCAACAATATATTTCATTCAGTGAATTTTTGAAAAATTTATCACTATTGATATTTGAAAGTAATATCAAAACTGAATTGCTAAGTTAACAGTGATCTGAACATAAATATTTGATTTTTATTTTATTATTGTCTTGATACGGTACAGATTAAGGGATATGTCCTACTGAATTTCATAAATACATCCTTAGCAACTGGTGAAATAACGCTTCAACTAAAAATGAGTACCATAGTCCCAGTACCTAAAAGGAATATAAGTCATGACCCCAGTAACTTCGCCCATAAGTACTTTACCACCCTTGGAAAAAATATTAGGTGGCCGTTCATGAACAGTTTGGCAAACATTTTCAGCCTGATAGATAGTAACTTACTAATGTACTACCAATCAGGTTTTAGATCAAATCATTCTTGTGAGACTGCTTTGCAACTGACAACAAAGTGAAAGTCCTTGATAGATGAAAATAAATTTATAGTTGCAATGTTCTTGGACTTTAAATGACCTTTCAAAACAATTTTTTGATTAATGAGCTCAAATTAAATAGTGTCAAAACCAAGGCCATGATAATAACCTTAAAATACAAACATAGCCAAATGAGCTAAATAACATTAATATATCAGTATATAATGAAAACATTGAAATAGTGCAAGAAATAATATATCTTGGCTTCAAAATAGGTAACTTTATCAATTTCAAAAGTAATTTCAATTACAGTCCTAGCAAAATAAGTAAGAAAATATTCTTTCTTTCACGAATATCTTTCTTTCACAATTATCGTTCTCTATATCTATACCAGTCTATAAAAGTATAATCCAACCTCACTTCAAAGATTATCCAAGTTATATACCAGATTCTAACAGTATCGCAGCATTACAAAAATTTCAACGAGTCCACTCCCATTGATACAATGTTAGTTTTAATGAACTATAATCTATTAAAAACCAGATTATATTATCTTTCAATTATTTTTATTTATGAAATGTTGACAGGACATCTACCTTCTTATTTTGATCAATTTATCACATTCAATAATCAAGTTCACAATTATCAGACCAGAGGAAGTTCAAACTTTCATGTAAATAGAACCAATTACAAAAAAAACATGAATTATTCATTTCACAAAAGATTGATTCATTATAATAAACTACCCATTCATATCAAGGATAGTACAACACTGAGTTCATTGAAATGTAATCTTCTGGGGTACATCAATGAAAAATAACCTTCATCATATATTGTAAATGTATTATTGTTTCACAAACTATTGTATAAAGTAATATCTGTCTGTTTTAAGATGTGTTTTTCCGTTAACCAGTTGTCGCACCCCTACGAACGACAACCCTAAGAAGTCGAAACTTGTGTGAGCTAAGGATTAACGAGGTCTTAACTTTTAACGTGTGATTCCAAACATGGGTTGGACGATAGCAAGTGAAAATCGACCGTTCAGACTGAGGTTTGAACCACCTACCATAACGGCAGTCAATTCGAGTGAGTGAACAAAATACCCACGTCGAACCGCCTGGCTACCAACCAACTCAAAAAAGATGATGTTCATTCATTTAACTGAATAATTATATGTAATAGTCATTATTAGAATTTTTATATATTAGAATTTCTATTTCAAATAAAGACTATTATTATTAATTTATCCTATGCCATTTTTTGTAATGTTTTATATTTCAATTGTGATTGCTAGAGTACGCCACATAAAATAAAAATCATTTATTATTATTACATGCGTATCTATCTAACCTAAGTGAACTGATTTCATCCTCTGGCATTATAAAATCGCTCAAATGAAGTTTCACAAAAAATACAGGATGTTTCGAATGAGATGAACATCAGACATCATCATCGCATTTCTCTTTTACATTCATATATTGAGTCTTTTGTCGATAGCTCTAGGAGCACTAACACCGCCATCACTCTATTTATTCAGTAACGTTCAATGTGCAGTTGTACACATCCAATGGTGATCATATTTCAAGTGAACTAAGAAATGAATTCACTGTTGAAGGTGTATTAGACTTTGTAAAATAAACTCATTCACTTCATCTGTTTAACTTTCCTTCAAAAATATTTGTTGGAATTATATTGGAAAGTTGGAATTATATCAAATATTTGAAATATGTAAGTACAAACATGAATATTTTCAACTTTTAACGAAAAAACGGATACTTCAACAGTTTCTTTTTTATTTTCGGGGATTGTGGAATATGCTAAGTGGTTTTTCCAGGTGATCATCTGTAGCACCTCAAGCAGTAAGATGAAGAGCATGCAACCTAGGAACACCTCTTTATATACCCTACGTTTAGTCAATAGTGAAAAAACTTTTTATCATCATCTGGTTCAAAAAGAATGTCTCAAGTTGAAATTCTTAGCAACGGCTGGCTTTTGATAAAAAAAAACAAACCAATTCATAATTTTCTCTGAAAAATAGAAATACCAAAACCACTAACCTTCTTTTCTGCTTTTCTTGGCCCGAGCTCCTTCCAAGAAGACTGTTCCAATCCCTCAATCCTCGGCAAGCATTTTCGCTTTCACTTTTCTGGATCAATGTATCACTTATTGACGGATACCCACTACTCTGACTGAAAGACACAAAAAGCAATAACCATCCGAATTTCCAAAAAATGTATGTGCAACTCACCCGTCACAATCATCCAAGCCGCTACTTTGACTTAAATAAAAGTCCATCATGAGATCGTCACTGGCTATACTCTCGCAGGGGGACAACGTGTCCAACGACCCCGTCCTGTTCTGCGAGAACTTTCCCCTCCTGGAGCTCAAGGGGCTCCCTTCAAAACCTGCTGGAACTTTCCGTTTTGGTTTCGGAGTCGATTCCATGATGGTTTCAGAGTTGTTCTCCTGAGTCATCGATAAAGCGTCTTCGAAAATGAGAGCCGGTTGGTCGGCAATCTCGTCGTCTATCAAAAAATCTTCTTTACCTACATTAAACTCTAATTTTATCAAGAAAGGGTACAAGCCTGGCATTTCCTTACCGTCTGAAAGGGATAATGAATTTGATGCATTCGTTGGAGTGCCAGGAGAAGGAGGCGTCAATTTCTCATTGATATCTTTGGAGTTGGACGAACTGCGGTTTAACTTCCGCTTAATTTCTTCAGATTCTGAATAGCTTATACTGTCAGCTGGAGATAATAAAGTTTCGTCATCAAGCAAGGATGCTGCAAAAAAGATGGGTCTGTAATAGGGATTCCGCTTCATGTTACTTTGAGTAACTTTTTCAAATATGACATCAACAAATTCGTCATTGTCAACAGTGACACGCAATTATTAATGAAGAAACTGACACTCTAGTTTTCAATTGTCACTTTTGAATGCAGAAAATGTAGGCAGTTTGAACGAGTACTACTCACATATAGTAAGGAAACAATTCACCTTGCACAATAATTGCTAACCATTCAAAAAAAATACTGTCAACAATAAATCGCTACACAAAAAACGATTTATAATTTTCAACTGAAATCAACATTCAACGCCATTAACCTATTAACCTCTCCAAGTCAAAATTATATTGTTTATGTCCCAGTGTCGAATTCTAACCATTTTTACTGGTGCAATGCATTTTTGAAACATTTGAATCTAGCCAATCAAATTCAAAACTGAAAATTCTCATTTTTTTTTTATCACTAGATACCTTATGTCAAACTACAACTCATAGAACGACTGAATATCACAGAGCCAACTGTCAAAAGATTTTGTTGTATGGAAAATATCTCAGAGTAATAATAGATATAGAGTTGCGATACCTGTACGGTGCCTAGGTGCCTATACCAATACAATACATGTGTTTTGAAACGGGTATCGTACTATCCTTTTGTGTACAACTTCTGGGCGAGGGGGTAGCGGGAAATGAGAGAGGTTATGGAGAGTTTATTTACATTTGAAGTAAGTTGAACCATAAGACAGTGGCAGTTGGTTTAGTTGATAATCGGAGGGATATTATATATTTATAAAATAAATCATTTCAGGTGAAAACGTATTCTGTTCAAATAGTTCCTACAGAAAATTTGATTTATTATTTATTAATGATTATGGAAATGAAACCAGTTTTCTACCACCTACTAGATTTTTATTTTTGTATGGCTTTATAGTAAAGCGCGTGGTTCACTGGGTTAAAATTAAATTATTCCAAATGAACTAATTCATAACAATGATGAATGTTAATTTCTAAAGTAATGAACTTTGCTCCATAAAATCAGATAAAGAAATATGTGATTTATTCTCATATTTGATAAACAAGTGGTACGGTTTGTGAGGTCCGATATAAAGAATTTTCGATTAGAAATTATGGATATTTATAATTACTGAGGTTCAATATTATTATATGATTTCATTCAAAATTGGTATCTAGGGGTCTTTATGGACCGACATTGTTTTTTTTTAATAATTCACGCTGACGGATTCTATAATTACGAAAAATCGTTAAAGTAAATGAAAAAAACTGTATTCAAAAATGAAAAAAATGTTTTTCATATGTATGCCATAGGTCGTATCCATTCTGTGATCAACAGATTGAATAGCTTTCTGCTCAATGTTCAGTTTGTATACTGAATAGTTATTCTTGTGCAACCCGTGTTAAATCTGTTATGGTTCGCTCAACAACTAACTTACGTCACACAAAGAATATGATCTCCGTTTTGGTTTTTCTTTCTTTGCACGAGGCTTTCGAGTTGCATACAGACAATATTCAATTAAAAATTACGGTTGTCATTTTTTAACCTCTTTTTGGTTGGGATATGTCAAATAATGATATAAATGTAAACCTAGTTTCAAAACTTCATTTATTAGAATAAGATAAAAAAAACGATGATTGCAAACATAAAAAATATCCCCTTTCATAATGTCGATTCATAAAGAACCCTAGATACCAATTTTGAATGAAATCACAGAATAATATCATACCTCAATCGCAATTAAAAATATTCATGATTTCCATCGAAAATTATTTATATCGGACCTCACAAACCGTACCACTTGTTTATCAAATCTGAGAATAAATCACAACTTTCTTCATCTGATTTTATGGAGCAAAGTTCATTACTTTTGAAATTAACATTTATCATTGTCGTGAATTAGTTCATTTGAAACAATTTAATTTTAACCCAAAAAATCACGCGCTTTATTATAAAGCCATACATAAATAAAAATCTAGAAGGTGATAGAAAAACTGACCCCATTTCCATAATCATTAATAATGAATTAGATTTTCTGTAGGAACTATTTAAACAGAATACATTTTCACCTGAAATCATTTATTTTATAAATAAATATTATTCCTCCCGTTATCAACTAAACCAACCGCCACTGTTTTATGATCCGACTTACTTCCCGTAAACAAAGAAAGTTATGCTACCTTCAACGTAAGGACCTAAAAGGCCTCTCTATTATCTTTTGTAACTATGAGGTAAAAACGGTTAAATGACTTGGAAGATGTTAAATTGTATGGAAACATGTATACCAAGGTGTGTAACGTGACAAAGACTTTTCTGGTAAGAATATAACTAGCGAATCTATATTAAAAGCCGTGTCAAAAAACACACAGCACATATCCGATATTGGAAACCAGAAAAGTCTAGTGTCGCTCAACACGCTTCGAAGAACTACCACAGAATAAATGAACACCCTATAAAATTGTTGAAATCGGTACATTATATTAGATTTTTTCGAAAGAGCAATTTTATGATGACTTGTCATCATGTAAATTGAACTTCGCCTTATATCTTCACATAGTAAATGAACTGTACATTATTAAGTTGCTTCAAATGTATTAGAAGACAATATAAAGACGATAGTATTATTATTATTAAATAGCCATGTGTGACCTGAGAATTATAAACAAAGTGACAAAAGTCATTGTTCACCTTGATACATATGAATCATTCTGTTAAAAATTGAAAAAATTTCGCAGTGAGAATATAAAACTTGCTCCCGATTCGAGTCACCGAACAGAACACAAGTATGAATTGTAATGAACTTTACAGATCCCAGAAGAATACATATATACTGTAGCTAAAGAATTCAAAAATACACTTCAATATAAGATTTCCACTTGAAAGTTGACGAAACCGCGACACGTGTTTCGCTATACGACACCATTTTCAGGCTTCATAATTCTGACGCATATTGACGCCCGAAATATATATAATAATAATAATAATTCGTCTTTATTATTTCCAATATTATTAACAGTTTTTATACAATTAAATTTTTTTATTACAGGAAAATAAGAGGCAATAACCTGTTCTTCCACTTTACCTCGATTCCAAAATAATTTTTTATGATACATGTGTTTCTAGTTCATAACATAATACGTGTGTATTATTATAAATCATAGTATCTATAAACCAATCGTGACGTAGCTAAGAACGCGCGAATATACGAGAAAATAATGCTACCGATTTCGATGGAACTTCAACGAAATTTCTACGGCATTCGATTACGATATATAAACGCTAGCCAGGAGCATAATGACACAGTCAAGTGGAAGTTACTGTGCGGTACGCGAAGTAATCTAGTAAGGCGATAGACATTCGAATAACAGGTTGAAGTTATAGTTGAAGTTATAGTTGAAGTTTGTATTTGAAGTGAAATAAAGTTACACTTGATTATTCAGTGTAGTCAACCCACGGGGAAAAACGTAACGTTTGGTATCGGACGTGGAAAAATTCACTGTTTTATGGTGAAAACAAGGTGTATCGATTACGACGAGATGGAAGAGCTCAAAAAATGTTCGAGCCTTCACAAACCGGCCTGGCAGAGAATGAAAATCGCAGAAGACAGGAAGAACAATTACCCCGAAATGAAGATCATGAATTACTACTAGGTATTCAGGTAAAACAAAAAACATGAAAAATGTACACACACACGCGTATA
>WOGP01003951.1:0-14579 GCA_015342065.1 Leptinotarsa undecemlineata | reverse complement strand
CGAATCTACAAATATTTTCACTAATCAAGGATGCTATTTATCACATAGCTTGTCACTTTGGCGTCTTCTATACATTCATTTTGCTCCATTTACTTTGGGTGATTTCATAGAGGCAGAAGACTGATCGGAGTTCTGAATGGAAATTTGCCGATTAAAAGTAGTTTCATTCAGACAGAAGTGATATAAATATTTGACAGTAAACAGTTCCTATCCTAGAGACATATGCGGGTATTTTCAATAAAAATAAATATAAACGAATCATTATTCATACTTGAAGAGTCTACTTATGATGTTCAACACAGACTCGTGGTTTTATTATGTTGGTTACTCTCTTAGTATTGGTCAATAACAAAATTTTCATAAAAAATGGAAATTTATCGATAACATTTTAATTTCTTGTGGTGTCATTTCGATAAACATCACGGTTCTTTATAGTTTTGAAATATCTCTCACTGTACTATTAGTTTTACAAAAAAAAACGGCTAGGTACTAGTAATCTGGAAATCTTAAAAACACATGATTAACATTATGCTCTACTTAATTCCCCGATGGAGGACGACTTTTCTTTTCCTCATTAAACTACTTTCTTTTTTACGTCTTCAATATTTTCTTTCACGCCATAACTTCCCAGTTCGCACACTTTGTGTTACAGCCGCCGGTGACCGTGAAAAGCGTCGACCATGTAAATATATACTGATCGTTCACGTACACGCTTTCAATGTTCCACACGAAGGCGTCCATCTCGAGTTCGCACGAGAGATGATGTCCGCAACACCCTCGTCAAAGGATTCCTTCAAACTAATGAACTTCTATAATATGTGAAACGTTGATTAAACCCAGTTCGATGATAAATTGCGATTCGATGGCTCGGTTTCATTACTAGGTCTCTTTCGAAATGAACGGAAACATTGGCAAGTGCAAGGGACTGATGGTTGAATCAAATTAGGACGAAATTGGGTTAGCTTTTGTCTGATGACTATGGGCTCATACTAAATGAGAGTCTCCGGTTTTCAATAGCAGAATGGCAACCAACTGAAAAGCATTCGGGAACTCAGTCATTGTATAAGCTTCCCATCGACCATTGCTTCAAATCCAGTTCCTAAAACCCATATTCGACCACTTCGAGTTCGCCAAACCCGATAAACAAGGCGATTCCTCCTACCACCGTTCTTCAGATGGACAGATGGGTCTAATTGATGTGTTTGGCAGAGACAGAAAATATAATATTATCCAAGACTGTCAATCTCGGTGAAGAAATACTAGCTCAGTCCAATAGTACTAGTAAGTATCGAAATATGTCAGATTGTTCTCAAATGGAAAAAACTGAGGGAAAATGCAACATTTTCATAAGTCAGTCGCATTTTCTTACTTGGCAAAAGTACAGAGCCGGATATGTAAATTCATCTATGATCATTTCACTAATTTCTTCCTCTTTCCTTCATCTCTGTGACTGATTTCAACTGCCCATAAAATGTTTTTTAAGAGCTCTATTTCTTCAGTGGAAATGGCAAAAGTGCTTTTTCGCTCACTGAGGTAAGACCGGATTGTTTTATGGAATTATTTTCATTTTAGGTATTATTAACTAATATTGTTTAAGTTATTTAGTTTTTCATTGTCTCAAGGGTCTTCCAATCGGGGTTTTCCAGTTGGTCTTCTAATGTATGGGTCTTTTCTAATCCACTTATCCTCATGAAATTCAATATTCCCAAATATCTTAACCTAAACAACCCGTATATATAGGCCTATTTTCCATGTAAATATTGTAAGCTACAAATAGCTATATTTTCAATTTCTTTATTGTTCCTTGTGTCCCTTATCTTGGGACTCACCCGCTATTATGACCTTTCCTACCAGGCTAATTCAAACCTCTTCCTACAATGACCAAGCTGAACCCCTTTTCTAAATACCTAGGTGAAATATTGTATTTGTAAAATCATTCATTACATTTTGAACTTTGTAACATTACAGTCAGAATAAATCTTGTCTTGTCTACAGTTATTTTTCTTATGCTACGTTTTCACAAGAGTTAATATAATTCTTGTGTGTATCAAATATTCATACTCACGATAAAATAATCGTGGGTCAAAACACAATCGATCCACGATATGGATCCCAAGGAAATACCAGCGTTAATTGTAAAGTAACGTTCACTGAGAAAGCTAGATAATCACAAACAAAGAAGATATGACAAGCTTGTTCAGTTAGTAAATCCTTATGTCATTCTCGATCAAAGGCGAGTGAACCCACGAAGGTTCTTTTTTAAATGTTTGTAGCTTAGAAGTCATTCAAACTGTTTGCACAGGAAGCAGGAAAAACTAGCACTGTAGCTGAAAGGGAGGTCGCATTCAGCGCCCCAAAGGGTAAGCAAACTCCAGCTTCCAAATCTCGACAGCGATGCCCCTCTGGCACCACGAGGAATGTTCAAAATATGAATTCAAATTTATTGAAAACAATAAGTACAACGATTAATTTTAATACGAAATTAACTAAATTTTCAACATCAAAAATGATTTTAGTTTTCAAAATTTCATTAGAGATATTTGAGCAGTCAGGTATTCACTTTTGGAGCCATCACGTGATGAACAAGTTTGTAATTCAAAACTAGGAAGAAACTTGAGAATTCCATTTTTCTTTCTCTCTCTCTCACACACACACACACACATCTCCTAACGAACGCACATCTTAGGGTAGGTTCTATAAGCCGAGACTTTGAAGTTGCTTCCTAGATTTGAGAAGGTGTACACAATCTTAAAGAAACAAAAATGGCTACACAATATTAGCTTTAAATTCAGAAGAGTAAGTAGTATAAATAGTAGTATGATTGTTCATCATACTCACTATCATACCATAAGAACTATGTAGATAATATATTTCATTCAATGCTGTTAGCATCACCGTCTACCAATTTGACTCTCATTGTAATTGGCAATAATTGTGCCCGTTCTACACCAAATTGAAGTTTATTTGGTGTGTAACCTGTAGACTGATGTACGACTCAATTCAAGAACTCTACAAAATTCTTCCCATGCTCCATAATCGTCCTAACTCCCTCATTTACTCTCTCAGAAGGGTTAGCCCGAGGATGACGTACCGACGAACGAATTACTTTGATATTCAAAGATTGCATGGTCCGAAAGTATGCTTTTGACAATACCAACTTTGGGTAGAATGTCTGTAGTAACCCGATTCAAGATTGATCGGGTAGTAGCTTTCTTGAGAGTATATGATGATACATATTTTGTGAAAACATCTAACAGAACTAAAATGAAAGTAACCCCTCCCCTGCTAACCGGCAATAGACCGTAAAGGTCTGAAACCACCAGCTTAATTTTTGTCTCCGGTATAATGCAGTTTATTGGAGGGTCAGGTAGTATTGAACTATCAGACTTTTGACATACCTCACAAAAATGAATGATCTTTTTGGTATCTTCATGCATATTAATCCACCATACGCTCCTAGTCCTCGCCACGTTTTGTAGGCTCAAAAATGCCCGAATGCCATGTGGTATGCTTCTACAATTTTTTCGGTTATGAATTTCGGAATACAAAGCAAATAATTTTCTTCGTATCATTTTGTGAAAATGGTACAACTCTTTGGCATCAACTACAAATAACTGATAATAACATAAGCCAATACACCTTCATTATTATCTCATGCTGTTTCGATTGTTTTATAAAACAGGGTCAGTGCTGATCAATGTTTTAATAAATACAACAGATTTCTCATACATTTTGAATAAATTGCCAGAATATTTTCTAAATTAGAAATTTTGGAATGTTCTGTTGCAGTATTGAATTCTCATTAGTGCAGCTCGATATTACTATATGAATATTACAAAAATATTACAAACGAAAATAACATAATGGAATTGTATAATATTAGCGAAAATGCATTTCGTGGCATATTGTGTTTGTTGGCATCTGCATTTTATTAGTGTTTAAAAACATTGAATTAATTCAATATCGCAATTTAATTACCGTCGAACTGTTTGGTATTTTGAATCGAAAAGCTTTGAAATGTGTTGATGTTGAGATTCTCCAAAAATACTTTTACCTGGAAATCCCTTGATAAGATTGTGAATCAAGAAAATGAATCCTGCAAACTCGAGTCGCTTATTGAGTTCCAGACTTTTTCAGTCTGTTGCAAACGTGATAACTCAACCAACTACTAGAATAATTTTATTATGACTCAAACAATTTTTGTACGCGACTACAATAAACAAGCTCCCGGTTTTACTTTTTCAGTGCTATAAAGTCTTAGATTTCCTCCGGGAATGCAGACAAAAAACTTCCATTAGGAAATTAGCCGCATAAAAACATGTTTTAAGGCTGTCAAGCATATCGACCGTCTTCATTAGGTCTTTTGTGTAATAGTGTCGTAACCGGTCTGAATGATTTTCATTTGGGTTAAACGTCATTAGTGTTAGGATAAACGAAGGGGTTACAAAGGATAAGATGCGGGCGATGTATATATAAGTCACAGTTCAAATTACCAGCTAAGGAAACTTGCCATCGATCTCTGTCGACTCACAATAACGTTACTAACAGTATATTTTCGCCTTATCGCTAAGTAAATCTGTAGAATCTGTAGAAAGGGGGTGGTTTGCGGTAGACAAATTGCTACGCGCGGGGAAGCGGGATCTAGTCGAGTAACCTCGATATAAATGTGGCATTTGACATAGTTATAGGAAATTTATAATAAACTGTGAGTTTTTATTTCCGTTATTGTAATTATCTCATTCGGCCGATTCCTTGGGAGCTAAACCCCTGTAATATATGAGATGACAAGCAAGAAGCGCGCAATATAAAAATGTTACAGTTCCAAACTACGACGGCCTTCAAACTTGAATGAAAATAGTAACACTGAAAACCTTTCATGCTTATTACAAATAGGTGTTTTTAAATCTCTTAGAGTCTAACATGCTGTGAATTTTGCTTTCATATTCTCTATACCCTCATAAAAAAAAATCCAATTCTGTTAGATTAGGTGATCTGGGTGGTCATGCTAGTATCAAAGTGGATTTACCTTAGTGGTGTTCCATGCGATACATATCGAAAAAAAAAATGACTCAAAAGCCTTATATCATTTAGAAAGGCACAGGTTGTCTCGAAAGCGAAAAATATAACTTAACCCCTTTCACCCAAATAACGATGATGGTATTCTAGCTCCATCTCCCACCTTAACCTTGTCACGAAATTCAAAATATGTATTTTCATTGTAGTTTCCCATTTCAAAACACTGCGAAAAAACTCTATCACTTCGAATAACGGTCGGTGAAAGCTTATTTTCATTTCATAGACAGCTGAAGTAGCGAGATTGCATTCGTGCATTTTTCCTGGTCGATCAACCGAAAAAAGTGTTTTGAATCGATAAACTGACATAGTCGGCGGATATTCATTCCAGAATTACTCGATGCAGAGAGATTTAAAAATAAATTCCAATAGAAGTGAAATGAACGTATATTTTACAAATTTGATGTTTTGAAATTGAGATTTGGATTTGGTTTAATCAGTTCTGACAGTTTTCTCAGGTCACATATCTGTTGTCAAGACAGACAAAATCAGTGAAGTTAATCACGTTATTTATTTGGGAGTATTTCCGTCTGCCATAATTTTTTTATATATAATTTCTGAAATTGTTAGTAAGATACTGAACGGTTGAAATTCATTCAACACAGTGGATTGGTCACCTACGAGGGTAGTCCCAGAAACCAGAAATACCCGGCCTCCTAATGGGAAAAACATGTCCTTGATCATTTCTATTACTTTTTACTATCACTATTCATTTTGCTTCGATGAACCGACGCCTATGATATCGACCAGTGCGACCAGGTCAGGCAGAATAATTAATATCGACGTAATTGAATTCCTGAAGTAATATGGAAAAACTAGACGAGCGCGTTCATCCGTTCATCATGATCGTCATCTGTTCGGCCATGTGAGCACACAGAACGTCAATTCCATCGCAAATATTTACAATATTTCCGGTAACTGGTCATTCGATTCCGTTTTGTTAGAGACGAACGAGTCCAGTTGAGGCATGCAAAGAGTTAGATTCGGCTTGCGCTTGTCGAGAAGGGACTATTGACCAATATCACCGTTGAAGATGAGTTTTAGCAGAGACAGATGTGGTGAGACAATTGACGTCACCGCACAGCCGTAAATCGGGGGTCTAAGAAGAGCACGTATTTTTCATAATTTATTTGAATGTTTTAGACGAAATCGCAAGTATTCAGATTCGTGGAGAAAACAAAAATAATGCGTTAAGCGTTTTCTCTAACTAATCCATTGGGCTAAAAAAATAATCCTTTCTCGAGTATAAAAAACTGGATGAAATGTGAGGAAGGCAACTGTAATTAACTGAATAATACTAATGCCCGAAAGAGTTGCATAGCATACTTCTTCATTACGACTTGCCTTAGATCTCATCGTAATGCAGGCTGTTTCTTTGAAAGAATACTAAGATACACGAGCAATAAGTAGAAGAAAAGAAAAATGAGATGTTTCTTAAATTACTGAAGAATTCAGGAATGATATCAAAAGAGGTTGCTTAACAACTAGAAAAACTAGAATTTAACAACAAATAGAACAAGAAGTGAATACGAATATAAGATAAATGAACAAGAATAGAAAAACAGCATGAACAAGAGTAGAGAATGTTGGAAAAATCAGCGAGGGTTGTCGAATCCCACAAAAAATGACACAAAGGTAAAATATTTGAGGTTCGAGGAAGTTTAAGATGAAATGCCTCTAGTTAAAAAATATGTTTGAAATCTGTTTTTTCCGTTAATCAGCTGTCGCACCCCTACGAACGACAACCCTCAGAAGCCGAAACTTGTGCGAGCTAAGGATTGATGAGGTCTCATCTTTTAATCTGTGATTCCTAACACGGGCTAGACGATAGCAATTGAAAATCGATCGTACAGCCTGGGGCTTGAACCACCGACCAACAAGGCGGTCAATTCGAGTGAGTGAACAAAGCACCCACGTCGAACCGCCCGACTACCGATCGACCAGCTGTACACAGCTTTTGAAGGATTAATAGAAAACCCGTTGGTGTAATAGTACCTTTTTCAAATTTAGCCCAATCGCAAGACATTAGTGTCGAGGAAATTTGGTTATTTTGTTTTACGAGTTTTAGGAGATTCTCTATAGATATGTTTTCTTGTATTCGTGTAGGAAGGCACATAAGGATACATGATCCGACAAATTGGAAGTGTTATACTTCATTAACATATAAATTGATGAAGGACTAGATTGTGGTTTGCCAGTCTCTATGATTCAGTACAAAAACTGTTCCAATTAGCTGTTTCTGTATCAGAAATGTTGAGGTTGCTTCTCACCCATGTAAAAGAATATGGACGTAGTACTAAACTGTTTTAAGATCTCTTTTTTATTATTCTGATTGCTCTACAGAATCTTTGATTTAACAGTTCGTTCAGTAGGTGTCGACTAATTCAATTATTGCATTAAATTAGTAGGACATAAGAATTTTGAAGAATACACCGTATTTATCTTTTCATCATCCACTATTTCTATACCTTTGTTTTTTTAAGAGTTGAAGTGAACATTTTGCGAAAGGATAAGTAGAGACTATAAATGTTTATGATGAACAATCAGGCTAGAAGGTTACTTCTGGAAAATAAATGAAAATATCATTGACATAGATAAGAAAAATGGTGAAACCTCGGGAAACATATTTTTTGAACAGTCAAAGTTAATTATTGATTGTGACTGAATTTCACCTCGTCTGCTGAAATCATATCTAATAAGCACACCTAGAAAGTATATTCCTTTGTAATACTTGAACTTCATATTTGGCGCTGGTGCTTCAAAACTGGTCTCAAAAAAGAATATTTCAGATATCACATGTTTGTTGCACCAACTACGAATACTATGCAATACCTTCTGTTTTCAATTCGTAGAAAACAACGAAAATAAACTCACTCAATTCTGATGTTTCTTGTACAGACGACTAGATTCCTTTTCTCCTTCGTTCTATTTTCAGTCACGTTTCTCATTCTCTAGACAATTTCCGAATACGTACAATTGCGCGTCAATTGAAAGGCTCATTGACCGTAACTATTATTATTTAGTTGAAATCGCTCCGGAATGAAATCGTCGGTTTTCATAACGCGGTAGAATATCGATGGAATATAAATGAAATGGATATTTCATTTCTGACGTAGTATTCTATTATGTCGAGCCTTATTGGTATTTCGAGATGTAACGAGCGACACGAAGGCATTGTGAAAAGGAAAACCGATATAGATTGCAGAAGAGTGTGTTCGGTCGATAGGGGAATATACGAGGGAAATTGTTGAAAAATGCATATTCAATGCATACTTGGACTTGATCATGGTTGCAAAACAATGGTAAAGTTTGCTACTGTTTCAGTTGTATATTTTTCTCTCTCCATTTTTCCGGTTTTAGTATATGTTAACCTTCTCTACAACTTACTCGCATCAATTCTTGTTGTCTCTGTTCAGGGTTTCAAATATATCTCATTATTCTCAAACTATTATATTTTTCGTTTTCAACTCTTCTGCCTGTATTATTGACATCGTTATATTTGACTTACAATTATGGTTGTTGAAGTATCAATTTCATAGCACCTTACTGCAAAAAAATGTTAATGTTTACATCTCTCTTCATGTTATCTGATTCTTGCTTTTTGTCTTGTTCCATAGCACTGTTATTTTGAATTTTCACTCAATTTTTGTGAGAAACATTCATATGTGTCTTCTTCTTTATTTGTTAGAGGCAAGATTTCGATTGGTTTTGACATTTCCAGGCACTACTTTTCTCATAGCATAGGCCTTTTTCAATATGGCTCTAAAGAAGTTGTGGCTCTTACCTGAATACAGTAGTAAAATCAATTTTCATTATTTTCCTTTCTACCTAATATACTGAGAAGGTTAGAACTCTGAAAAACACTAAGAAACAGTAACTCCTGTCTTGCGTTGTCCAACCTATTTTTGTTTTTTTTTTAGTGAATTTTCCTTTTCAAAGAATATCATTATATTGAAGTTCATTATCACTTTGTATGTTGTCCTGTTTGCATTAATTTTTCCGCCAAAATTTGACACCCCGCAAAAATGTATGTATATAAATTCTTGAAAGAACTATTCAACAAAAGATATTGAAAACAAAAGGCCCTCGTATATTCGCGGGCAGTGAGTTTATAATCCAAACTTGCAATCATTTGGTGAAAGTTCCACATGCATTTCCGCGTATGGCAAACCCAATGAATTGACCTATCATTTGCCGGAAATCTAACAGAACTTGTTTTCAAACGTACATTTTGCATTTTTTGAATATCCTTCATCGTCTCAGTTCAAACAATAATTGAAACCGGAAAATACTCGTTACTGGAATCAATATGTATCTGAAATGTTTCACAATTCTGTAGCTTCTATTATAGATAAAAACACTACGTTTCGTCCAATTCCATATCCTTTGAACATTTTTTTCAATCATAAGTAAAGGAATTCATTTCTTCATATATTTCTACTATTTTTGTCATTGTTTCAATTTTGAGTATAGATAATTATATCTTTCAATTATCTCATGGAAGTTACAGCTGCAAAAAAGGGTGAATGTACAGGGGGCGTGTGTAATCTTTAATTTTAGAAACCAAAACTATAACGATGACTGTCGTGTAAACTTTTTTAATTAATCAGAACACTTCTGTTAGCTTCGAAATTGATTAGGTTACAAAATAATAAATCAATTGTATACAATAATCATTATAATGAAGAGAAGAACAAGGGGAAATTGTTTTATCGTGTTTTTACTTGGTTGGGGTCATAATAATGATGAAAAAACTTATTAACTTTTTCAAGTGATCCAGATCGACCTCTCAGAGACCGTAATTGTTTAGGAAGAATGAAAAATGCCGCTACCATTTCGTCCAAAGCATTTGAAGCTACAGAAACGGCCTCCTGAATTACAACTTGAAATCCGCAGTAACCTGTGAACTTTGTGCAATGTCTATTGTAGTGGTTCGCTGGTCGTTACAACTGAAATATTCACCGTGCTCTGCGGGAAAAACAACACCGAGCATCGAAATATTTCTCTAAGACGTGATCCAAAACATAGGCGAGGTCTCTGAATTATTTATTCTCGTACTCGTGGGTTCGCCGTTACAGAATGCGAGATTATGGTACACCGTTAATTATTGTAATGGTGTACGGTTACTTTCTAGATAGGTAAAGAAGATCGTTTTATCAGCAATTATCAACAGTGTACGGATGTTTTAACGGCATGAGAGTAACTCAATTGAAATAGTTGACAAGAGATTTGGAAGCGTCCAGGTACTTTCTCCAAATACCGGAACTGGCGTACTCTACTCCACGCGTGTTTCACCAACCAGTAGGCGCCTGAAGATTTTTTCTTTGTCATATTTTGCCATATGCTGTAGTTTAGAGATCCCCGGTACCTTCCTGTGTATTTCTTATGAATAAGAACATTTTATTATATCTTTTCTACTTTGAATGATGAAGAATGGTGATTTCATTACACGTTGTACAATTTTTGCAGTTGTTTATTAAACTATACATGACAACTATGAATGGATTAGGCCAAGTGTAGACCCTTGAGGCACCCAACTTCACGCTGTCGAATCCTGCGTCATTATTGCAGTTCTTTCGAGTCTATTTCTATTCTATTTTCTTATTACGAAAGCATTCCGTAGGTTTTAATGAGATTACGTGCAACGCCTCTGCGATTACTTTACGATTATAATCGGATTTAATTTGTTTGCAAACGGAATCGATGAAAAAAGTATTGAGTAAAAACGTCTCACCATCTCAAGGCCGCATCATAATAGTTAGATGTCGATGGAAGAAAAAAAATAACGAGTTCACGATTCAGCCGTGTAATTGCGATGTTGGATTACGAAACTATATTTTCCATTTCGCTTGATTGGTGGGAAACTAGGTAGATCGTTTGAAAATGAATGTATGAATATTTATTTGTTTCTCTCTGTATGTATTATTTCTTTGTTTGTATGCGATATTCTCTAAAACCTAATGTCGTTTGAATTAATCGAACAAAAAACATTCCATTTGAACAATCTCTTATTCGAAAATTCAATACAAAAACTTCAAAAAAGGTTCACTAAGTTTTTAATGAACTTATTTTGAAGGTATATAGAAAAAGAGAAGAATGAAAATACTATTATTGAATAGATAATATTTTAAGTTGTAGAGAATCGATAGGTATTTAAAACGCACCTGAATTTATTGGAACAGTTTTGGCTAAAAAAAGGCATACGATCGACTATAATTGGCTGAATATACGTCATGCTCTTTGAGAGCATGGCTCTTTGAAGTGAGGCCTTCCTTGACAGAAGAGAAGTAAATCTGCAAATCATGCTGACAAACTTGTCATCTGAACAGGGTCTATGGATATTCTCCAAAGAACTTTGGAGCCAGAGAGACCAGATGTAAAAAAATCCCTGTCATAGTTCCCTTCATCAGGACGTGGAACCTTAACGATTTAACACAACTTTTCTCAAAAAATGAGGTTATTCCAGTTTCAGCAGAAGTTGAATCTTTCTTTCCCATTGAATATTTAGGCATTACCGTTGGTAAAAAACCTAGAACGTTCATTTGGAGACAACACAGAGTCAGACTATTATCGTAGCCATGTCGAAGGATTTGTAAAATTTTTGTGGCTTCAAACAAATCCATTGGATTTATGTCATAATTGTGAGAACTAAAATCACGTACAGTTAATGGTCGATTGCTCTGTGGCTGGAAGCTTTTCATGAAATATCTTCGATAATAACAAATTTCATTGGAGCTGATTTTGATGCCTTATTATGAACAAATTTGCTCCCAGTGAACGAAACATTTGCTATAAAACCTATCTCAAATGTTAACAGTTGTAAATAATGTGAAATGAATGAGTAATTACTGTGATCACGGAAACATCTGGCATCAAAGAATTGTTGCATCTAATAGAACGAAGACACCAAAAATCAAATAATGTCAACTAGTACTCAGTAAATAAGTACACCTCGAAGTTTCCTACTGGAAACCTCTGTACTTTGTTTAGGATATATTTTTATATGAAGGATTTCTCTAAATTTACCCAAACATAACCTCCTTAAATACAATCTTGTTTTTAAGAATCACCCTGTATATCTTTTAATATTTTTCTTTTTTTTCAGGTAAGTTCACGTCGAACTGGCACGCAACGTGATAACCTCTAGCCATAAGCTCAGGTAAAACATATAATACGGAATTATTTTTGGAGATAAACAAAATCGATTTCACACTGTCAATAGTAAGTAATTTTTGACACAACCATAAATACATAGCTTCGAACGTTTGTTCGAAGCTATGCATTCTTTGTCTAATTATTATCTTGAATATGTTTATTGTTATTCCATAAAGAGATCTGTTCAATCGATTTAGAATGTCGGAATGTTGTTTATAATTTGCAAAACAATGGAATATCTGAACATAACTTTTCTTGAATCAATTGAATCATTTCTATACTTGATGTAGGATAACCTAAAGGACAAGTTAGACATTGTATCAAAAAACCCCACCGTTGGAATGACATTTGGTCATTTAAAAATAAAGTTGAACTTTTGTTGTTGAATTGTTGCTATTCGCAACAATCCGAGCGATAAGAAAACTGCTTGTGTCCCAGACTTCCATAAATTCTCGTAGAATTTCTCGCTTTATCTCTCCTCAAAATCATCATTATGTTTTGCGTTGTACGAAAGTCAAACTTCGAAGGACCCTCCAGTAGAATTTCTCGCGGGCCGTATTACCTTTCGACACGAAACTCTAGGAAATGCGTGCGGTATGATCCTCGACCTGGCCAGAAAAAAATCCGTTTATTTATTGATGTCGAACTGTGAGCCCGGAAGTAATAGTTTAGACATGATACATTACTGCGAAATTTGCCGCCGGGCGTCGCTGTAATTTTTTTTCAATAATTACAATGATGAGGTTATATAATGCCTTCTGCAATCTGCTTGATAATATTACGCATATTCGGAGGAATCAAGTTTTAAGCTAAGCGTTTCAAGGCTGTTACTTTCAGAAACCTTTACGTAGTACGCTAATATTGCTAATTCATCAGTAGCAGTGATTTTTTTCCTACAACCTTTATATACAGTACGGCTTATTTCAAGTTTGGAGACAATTTACTTAAGAAGGTATAATTAGGTGTATTTTTCAATAAAAAAAAAACACTTATATGACGTCACTTGTCACTGGGAGAACACTATTAAAATTTTTTTATGAAAAGGTGTCTTTATGACTTGGTTTTATATAACTTATTCAGTTTTATATCTAGCACTGATTTGTTTGTGGAAATGAGACCGGCCGTTACCGTGTGTAACGAATCTGATGCCGCCCCTGGCCTTTACGCCAGTCGAACAAACACATGACAACATCGCGAAAGAATGCAGTTGGGAATCACCGGTAATTTTCTAGTACCGAAACGACTACAGAATTCTAGAAAGTGCCGTTACCGATATAAGCACATCTTCCCAACCCAAGAGGGCAGTTCAGAAAGTGAATCGAGCGGCCAAACAAGAAATTCAAATAGAGGAAATAAATCAAGCGTTAGTTGCTAATTGTTGTAATAAATAAATTAGTTTGTGATTAGTGAAATATTGTTGGAAATAAATTTGTTTTCAAACAGTTATTGATGTGTCATAGTACAGTGCAAATTCTCACTAAAGGGTCTGACTTCGTCGAAAACTAACGAGCAGGTCGAAACATGGGAGCAAGAAGTAAGTTCTGCGAACTTACCGTTATCCTCACATTACATTTGAAGTTTTTCGATTACAGCTACGATGGTTGCATGAACATCATCAAATCCTTAGTGGTTGGATTCGACACTTTTATTGTCGAAAATACAGTCTCATGGTTGTGAGGTCAATGTTTCTTGAAATGAATTTTCATTACTTGTTCAGTTTGTCCAATTTACTTATTGACACTATCTTCGCAAATAATTACGCATAAATATGACCTTTATCAATGTTCATAGAGAGAGCATTTTCCTGTTTTTTCTTATGAAAAAAATGTTGTATACTGCAGTTATTGTCAATCGTTTACCAATATCGTCATAAATTCCTGGACATTGCTATAGCATTTTGATTGGTGCAATTTTGTAATCGTTTGTAATTTATTAATTATCAATGACATTATGTTTTTGTTGATAATTCAGTCAAGTCTTTAACGGAATTAGTCATAAGATTATTTGGAAACTGGAATGCTAGAGTTTGTTTCTTAAAGTTCTTTTATAGATTATGAGCCGAATTATTTTTAAATTGATTTTGTTGAAGTTGAACTTATTAAGTCAAGTGTTTGATACTGTATGGCTCACACTTGGGAATCTACTCTTCAATATAGATATTCACGTGGAAAATACAAACACTGAATCACTAAACTATTAGAATGTGTATATAAGATAGATAGATAGATAAATAGATAGATAGATACTTTATTCATATACATACGTCACATAAAACAGTTACAACAGAAAGTAAAAATGTGAAAAATTACAGTGAATAATTAAATTATTTAAAATCAATTACAATCAACACC
>WOGP01003950.1:0-14580 GCA_015342065.1 Leptinotarsa undecemlineata | reverse complement strand
TTTTAAAGTATTACCCGCCCAGATAAATATGTATATTTTAATCATCTCATGTAAATTGTATTTTGTCTGTATTCCTTGATATGCATGTATATATTTTATTATTTTACTTACTGTATTTTATTGTATGTCTATATGTTTTTTGACTTGTCCTATAGCTTTATTTGCTCGAATGGATAAATAAAGAATTGAAAAAAATTGAATTGACTTTATTTGATCACGTTATGAATATGTGACAAGTCATAAAGAGTTGGTACAAATTAGTGTGCCAATAGAGTGAACAATATAAAAGCAGCATTAAATTTAAATTAAAAAATGATTTACAAAATGGATAACAATTAAAATTATTAAAAAAGATCTTACATATATAAATAGTAATGTAAAATGTAAAGTATATACTTTGCATAAAATCAAGTACCGAATAAAAACAATTTCGTATATTTGAACGAATTCAAATTCAGTTCAGTCACATTATATGGAAGTTTGTTGTATTATTTAACGTCCAGAGAATATCGTAATGATATTCCAAGTGTAAATCTTGGCTGTCTGAGTTGTCCCGCATTTCTAGTTTCATAATTATGATGGCAGGAGTGTTTGGAGAGTAGTAAGTATTCTGTGTTTATGTATTTCTAACAGTGAATAGAAAATCAGCATATGTAGGGCAAATACATTACTTCCAATTTTCTAAAAAGTGGATGACAGTGTGCGTCGAAGGGGGCTTCAGCTATAATTCTGATGGCTGTTTTCTGCATGTAAACAGCTCTGATCGCATATTAGAAGATATAGTTATTTTTTGATTTTTTTTTTCGTTCGGTTTCAGTTTATTAAGATGTGAATCAGTATTTTGCTTTGTCTTTGGTTTCATTGGTATTCACAAGTGAATTTGAGATACCAGAATTTTATTGTAACATTATGGTGTCCTCGGCAAAACAGATTACTGTACTGAGTAAAAGGTAATAAAATATGTCATTTATATAGATTACAAAAAGAAAAGGATGCTTTCAAAGCTGATCCTCTGTTACCCTGAAATTCAAGTTTCTCTAGTAGTTAATGATAATTTACACAGCCAAAAGCTCTGCTCAGATCCTACTATTTTAGAACCGTATGGTATAATTGAAATAGGTCAGTAATTATCAGGGAAATTCGGGTCTGCTTTTTTATGGATGGGTATTACCTTGCTGATTTTAAATACATCCGGAAAATATCCTTCACTGAAACAGCGACTTATGAGAACTATTAGAGGTTCTGCAAGAATTTTCATAGCATCTTTGAGGATTCGACTGTTTTGATGTAAAATGTCATAACAATTTGTGTTTTTAAGTTTATGAATTGCGTCCACTACATCTTCATGAAGCACAGGAAGCATGAAAAAAATCACACGGTTTGAAAAAACAACTTAAATAGTCTAATGTACTGGTATTACACGCTGGAAGAGATTCAATTATATTTTCGGCTATACTTGAGAAAAATATATTGAATTCATTTGGATTGATAGAAGCAGTATTTTTATTGACCTTATATAAAGAGTTTCGTTCAAAATTGATCAGTCTCCATGTATTTTTTACTTTGTTATTTGACATCCGAATTTATTTCAGTTTGGTATCTTCCCTTATATTTTACGAAATCAGCTTTATCTTTAGGATTTTTTGAAGAGATGCGGACTGAAGTGTATTCAATGTATTTCTCATTTGGCGCAAATCATCATTGAAAAAGTTCATTGGCCTTTCGACATATTAATTTTTAGTTTGTAGACACCTAATTTGTGGATTTTATTCACTCGATTTGGAACTCGATTTTCTCACTTTTGGAGATATCTTAGATGGGCTAAAAAATTCGTAGGCCAACACACAGATGGCGTTACTAGTACTACATCCGTATGCTTTTTAGTTAACACTAACCTTCAAAAGATACGTGTACACATTTCACAGCTGTCGGACTATTAGTTTGTGGGATACAACTTTTTTTTGTTAGTTTGAAAAAAATGCTCGAAAAGAATTTCTTGTGTGGATAAAACTTTGCCTTTTCTAAAGAAAAATGATGTTGAAGCTAGGGCTAGGCTTATGAATATTATTTGAACCCTTCACCAGGAAAATAAATGGTTGAGAAGTGAATGACCAAGTTTAAACGAGGTGTAATGATCACCGAGGACGATGCACGCAGTGGACGCCCCAAAGAGGTTGTTTCCGACGAAAACATGAAAAAAGATCACAAAATAAATTTTGATGACCGCAAGGTGGAGTTGATCGAGATAGTTGAGGCTCTAAAGATATGAAAGGAAAATATTGGACATATCGTACATGAATATTTGAGTTTACGAAAGTTCTGTTCGAAGTGGGTACCGCGCGAGCTCACAATCGAATAAAAACAACAACGAATTGGTTATTCTGAACAGTGTTTGAAGCTGTTTCACCAGGAAAAACGCAAATTTATATATTCATATGTGACAATTGATAAAACATGGGTCCATCGTTCTACACCAGAATCAATATGATCGTTATCTGAGGGGACTGGACATGGTGTATCGAGTCCAAAGCGTGCAATGTCGCAACAGCCGGCTGGCAAGGTTATGGTATCAGTATTTTGGGAGGCGCATGGTATAATATTCATCTACTATCTTGAAAAGTGAAAAATAATCTACAGCAAATATTTCATACCGTTATTGGAGCATTTGAAGCACGAAGTCGCGATAAAATGGCGACATTAAAAAAAAAGGAAGTGATGTTTCATCAAGACAATGCATCGTGTCACAAATTAATGAAAACGATGACAAAATTGCATGAACTGGCATGAAGTGAACTGGAAATTGCTTCTGCATCCACCGTATTCCCTAGATCTGCCACAGCGACTTTTTCCTGTTCCCAGACCTCACAAGAATGTAAACCTACGAACTTTTCAGCCTGTTATTTAGTTCAACTGACTAGGTTTCCAGAAACTTTTTGCACTTTGTCATTGCAACTTTTAATGCGTAGTGAAAATATGCTGAACAAGTAGTTGTATTCATATGGCCAACCAAGTGAAGCAAGCCATCATTGATCACCGAAACGAAAGGTGGTAGGAGCTCTTGGTATCCTTTGAGCCTGGAAGTGACGAGCTTTGGCGAGTCACTCGTAGACTCAAGGGAAAGAAGACTACACCCCATTCACGGAGAGCGCGGAGTGTGCTATTGACGATAATGACATTGACCGCGATATGCTGTTGGAAGACCGGGTTCACCGTATCCTCAGGGAGGATGACGATGATAACATCCGTCCGGCTTCTGTGAAAGAACTGAAGGGTTACATCAGGGCCGCAAAGGCCAAGAAAGCTCCGGGGGTCGATTCAATAACAAATAAGTTATTGAAGAGGCTTCCGGAAAACTGCGTCGAAAATCTCCTGTATATTATAAACAGTTCGTTGACCCTCAGATACTTCTCCAGAAGGTGGAAACATGCGATCGTCGTCATGATCCCATAACATGGACAAAACCTGCTATTCCCACAGAACTATCGATCGATCAGTCTGCTCTCGTCGGCGGCTAAGCTGGCTGAAAAGGTTGTTCTTCAAAGGCTCCACGAAGAAGTTGAGGACCGAAATGTCCTGCCTGATGAATAATTCAGTTTCAGGAGAGAACACTCCACTGAGTTACAGGCTCTGAGGCTGGTCGAAAATACCATCCGCGAGCTAAACAACAATAAAAAAATGCATATCGTACTGTTAGATATCTCGAAGGCCTTCGATCGTGTCTGGCACGAAGGCCTTCTGCACACACTGAACGCATTCGACCTGCCTCGGTTCCTGATCCGGTGGATCGGGTCTTTCCTGAAAGACAGAACATTTTAGGTTAGAAAAGAGGAATCTCTGTCTGACTAGGTTTTCAGAAACTTTTTGCACTTTGTCATTACAACTTTTAATGCGTAGTGAAAATATGCTGAACAAGTAGTTGTATTCATAGGGCCAACTTCGAGTTTTGAAATACGGACAAACAGACATGTATTTTTGATCTGAATATTAAAACCACGTTTTTTAAGGACAAAACACAATACAGAGTAATCCTTATAGCGTTCTTAGAACGGTGCCTGTGCGAAAGTAGTGATTTATATTGGAATTGAACCTATGGAGATTATATCCATTTCGAAAAACGTTCTCATGAAGTTTCTTCCACATAAACGCCATTTTCCAAATGGGAAAGTCTTTAAATGGTAAAGTTCGAATTGTACTGAGTTGAACCTCATAAACATGAGAGGCCACAATCTGTCGCTTTCGGTGGAATCAAATGTGCCAAGTCACTTGAACACCTCCCGTGAAAGTATCTATAGAAGAAAGACAAATCTCCAATCGTTCTTCGATGTACCAGACTATCAAAGTTGCAAGTTGCAATTAGGCGGATTGCTCTTTTCTGGATGGAATCCAGCACGGATTGCTCTTTTCTGGATGGAATCCAGCAACTAGAGGATATGATTGGGGGAGGAGCTCCATACATGAGAACAATACTCCAAAGAAGCTCAATAAAACATCAAATGTTGCTGAGGTGTGTAGAGTTTTCTGGTCCGGAAAAGTGTTTCCAGATTTTGAATGAAACACTGTCTGTGCTAAGACATATTGGTGTCAATTTTAACTCCCAATAAACTTATTGAAGCAGAAAATGAAATTGTTTGACCTGACATCATGATATCCGGTTCGAAGTTTTTTATCTTTATGGAGAAAACCGATATCTGGGTTTTGGTGGCATTGAATTGAACCTGGTTACTTCTACCCCAATTCGAAATTACTTCTAGATCCTCATTAAGATATTCAACCTCCTGCTGCCTGTGAAGATGTGCTTCCGCAGCCAATGTCCTGGGATCTAAATGTAATGACAAGATAGTTGTACTGTCGTCAGCAAAACAATATATTGGATTCTTGTTTTTTTTCCAATGAGTCATTCAATAATGATATCAAATACTTGTCGGAATGTTCAGTTGTTTTGATAACATTAGGTCATGATTTGTAAATACTGAATTTTTTGAAACTTCAGAAGACATATTTTTGTTTTTTTTTTAAATTTGAATTTATGAGGTTCAATGCCTTCCTTGATGAATTTATGTATCACCAACAGTATTAATTTTGGATAGAATATTTCATCCAAATTCTACTTCTATTTCATTTTTTGATATTGTTGATATTGGTTTCTCGAAAAAGCATATTGAGAATATCTCGCTCTTTCGTTACCCAACCAATGTTTCACAATGAGGTCAATATAAAGTAATAATAAAATATTTCAAGAGTTTCAGTTACCCTTTATCAAAGTTATTTTTCGAGTTTGTTGGCCGTAGTCTGCACGTTTTAATTCCGAACATTTCGTCTACGATTACAGCAGTATCTGCTGTGAAGCCAGTCTCTTCATCCAATGATTTGAATCATGGTTAATGCCATCAACCTCTTGAATATTCACTTCAATTGGGCTGAAGGTATGTGGCAGAGAAATTGAAAGAAAGAATAAGATTCACATATTGCTAAAGTTACTACCAGGTAAGCCATGACGATGCAAGAACAAGCTGGTAATGTAACAATGCAGTGTATCAATCAAAATTTCAGAAGAGGTGAATAACCTTGCGAATGAATTCACCACAGCTGTTGACTCAACATTACATCGGACATTGGTTATCTCAAGTATTCGGTATCGAGAAGATGAAACATCATTTTGGAAACACGGGTGAAGCCCTAGCTATGGGAATGCCAAGACAAAATGTATAAATACCACCAACGCTCGTTAACCTTGGAAATGTTTGAATTCTATTTAACAAATTCGTAAGATTTGGAAACACGTTTCCCCACTTGGAGTGAGTCATTGAAAGATATACGAAACTGGACAGGAATCCACAGAAATCCCTCAAATTATAATGAAATTCAATAGGAGTATAGGAGTATATGCGAACGAGTGAATGGATTTGAAGCTACTAATGAGAAATACATGTAATGATCTGTCACAGAATCAATAGGAAGAATCACCAGTAAAAGTTACTAGTTGTTAAAGTTACAGAAACTTATATGGTATTTGCGAATCCATAACGAAAAAATATTATAAAGATGAAAACCTTCTATAAAACTGATAATAATAATATACTAATATAACTGAAAACAGTCATATTCAAGATTTAATTGTTTTCGATAGGTATTGTTTTTCATAGTACTGGGAATATACTGATCAGAATGTGTCGATAGTTTTTCATTGTTTCAACGCCCAGTCAAAAAAGTTCCAAATTGACTGAAAATAACAAGAATATTTCGTTGTTGAATAGTTATTCTGTACATATACAATAGAAAACACTTCAGCGAGTTATAAGCTGACCTAGCTATATGGTGGCATTTCTTTACTACTAAGAGTTGGATTGGTAGATAAAGACAGGTATGAAAGGACATTTGGGAAATTACTAATAATTTTAATGGTAGTTGGAGAATTATAAATATATATCTGATCATTCAGAACAATGTTGTTTTTATCAGAAAGATGTTTTTTGATTTCTATAGATTCCAATATATTTAATTTCAGACTTTTCGAATGTGTTGAATTTTCAGATTTTGTATGAAATTGTGAGTGTTCTCTATCATGTTTATTGGTATTTTTTGATATAGTTGAATATAAAACCTATATCGTAGACAAAATATTAAAACAAAAAGAAAACCATTGAACTTTAAATTTAACTTTTCATCGAATCAAAGAAAATAATGACCATCGTTCTGCGTGTCTAACATATCCCAGGTATTCTACAAAAAAATATCTAGTTTCCTTCAGAAACCAATCATAAATGTAGCATCCAGGACAAATAAAAATTTGTATTCACTCATAAATAATGCTAAGTCAGTACGGCACAAATTCAAAATATCCGGGGTCTACAAACTCAATTACGAAGACTGCAATGCCTTATATATATCTAGGCCAGTGTGACCGTAGTTTCAATCAACTATGCCAATCATCTCATAGAAAACATTCACAATTCCACATGAAATCCGAAAATTTTACACTTCCAACCAGAAAGTCTGAAGTTTAATACAGGCCATTTCTTTTATCATATGGAAACATTCGAAGGTGGTTATCAATGTTTCGTGGTGTGTTACATCAGCAACAACATTCAAGTTACAACAACAAAAAATTAAATATTAGTAAAAGCTGAAAATTACAAATATTATTAACAGAAATGAAAAATAAAAATTTAAGGATTCCAAACCAAGTTACGTCATGACGTTTCGATTGTATTCACAATCGTCTTCGGGTGATAACTGGACTCATTTCTCCGAGATCTGACTATTTGTAGATCATTCGGGTGCTTTCACCTTTAAGTTATCCCTTATTTCTTCTTTCCGCTTCAATGGTTTTAGCGGGAGATGACCGTTTGGCGGTAGTTGGTCGTTTTACGCTTGATAAGGGGTTTCCATATGTTACGTATCTCTACTCTACCTTGACTAAATGCGTTATTGGACAGCATATACGTGGCTTCCTTGAATTTTCTCCTAAACCAGTGTTCCTCTTTGTGGATGATTTCAGCTTGAGCCTATTTGATATCATGTTGATTAGTCCAAACATGCTCTGCTATTCCGGATTTGCTGGTTTCTCCTCGCTGTGTGTGTTTCTTGTGCTCAGCAATGCGAACTTTCAATGGCCTCTTAGTTTCACCGATGTATGATTCTCCGCACTCCCAGTCCCTTAAACCAAGGCGTTATAATGACCAGATGCAACGCCAGAACCACAGGGAACGATCATGCATGAAAATTATAATAGTGGTCTGCTAAATTGAAATGTTCATCTATTTCGAACCTTCGTAAGATTCAGAGGTTGAGTCATGTTTAAAGATCATCAGTGTTATTATTAGATTGGCTGGTGCCTCAGATATACTTGTTTTCTTATATCAGTCAGTTAGTTTGGCTTCACACGGACTGGTTATTAGTCATATTACGAAACGCTAGTTGAAGTTCCAGACCAGAAATTCACATAAGTTTTCGCTACCTCTTGAACATTTACTACTAAATAAACAAATGAGGATTTTTTCAGCAAAAGATTTACAAACACAAGAAGAGATAGACTGTACGGAATCATTCAATCTACAGCAGTCATAAGTATAAAATCTGCTATTTTTTGTTCACGAGGAGTATTCAACAAGAACCCCAAGAATTCGGAACAATCCCCTTGTTGTCC
This sequence comes from Leptinotarsa undecemlineata, assembly GCA_015342065.1. NCBI lineage: Eukaryota > Metazoa > Arthropoda > Insecta > Coleoptera > Chrysomelidae > Leptinotarsa > Leptinotarsa undecemlineata. The sequence continues at coordinate 6,434 of WOGP01003950.1, read as the reverse complement.
TAACGAGTATCCATTGGACTTCAAAGACTCCATGAAATCGGTTGGTGGGAACGATGATATATTCTTAGGAAACTGCAGCTTCATGAACAGGTCTTTTTATGTGAACATTGAGTTTTACAAATATCAATTTTTCCTATTCATTTTGTACTCCAGAACATACGTTATAGAATTAAATGAAGTCATTCACAGCATCGCTACACAATTTAGTATATGAAATAGATGCAATTTTACTTACAGCTGCAGACTGGGTTATCGCCGGTGAGAAGCCCCTACCTATACAATAAGTATGCTGTACATGGAAGACTGTCATCCTCAATGGTAGACATCGATGTTTCGGAATAAGACATTTGTCTTATTGTCACTCTAGCGCCAGTCTGAATAACATCCCAAGACAGAGCACTTAATTCATTCATAACATAGTGATTCTATTTTATGGATGAGTTGAGTCTACTTCTGTCACGATGTCAGTACTTAATGAAGTAGAAAGCCAGAATATTTCTAACTAATCTCTCCTAAAAATATATCCAATCTTTTTCATTCAAATAATGATGTGAATTATGAGGTAAAACTAACCTAAATCTGAATGTTAGATATTAATTTTGAATCGTTACCAAGAACTAATGATAATAATATATTCATTTGCAAAACAAAACATTCTTCATTATGGTACCAATGACTATTTCATCCGTACTGCAGTGATTCATGTATATGTCTCTACAAGTATAAAAACGTAACATCCAACATGTATCTCTATTACACCAGTCAATTCAGAGCTTAAACGTTTCCGATTACTCCAATTAAATAATGGAGTCATGTTTTTAACAGATGCGATCATGAGAATTGTTTTAACGAAGATGGCAGAAATGATGCTGTGACGTCGTCTGATTATGTTTGTGGTTGATCGCATTCGTAAAAGGACTAATTACATAAATATTTGCATCTGCGATAACTTTGTTTTTGCTGCTTGATGATATACATAGTTGCGAATGATTGGTTAAACTACAATCTGTAGATCTTTGATCTTTTTGACGTTGTTTTTGATTGATGTGCTATTTCTGATTTATGCTCATGAGTTTACGATATGAATTTATATCCTGGAATTCGAAACCCAAGAGTGGTGGGACGTTTGCGTGGATAGGTATGACAGACATATTTTTTAATGTATGCTCATTTATAATAGATTTTCTGAAAAAAAAAAACATTCTTAGGTTAGGTTAGGCTAGTGCGATACAAATTATCTCTCTCTCTCTCACACACACACACACACACACATTCTTGTCGCGTAATCACTATGGGGACGCCTCACTCCAGTGTGAATTATTGGGTCATCTGTGTTACGATAACAGTCCTGTGCAATTTTTTCCGCCGATATCAAAGCTATTTGAAACGCTTCTATACACTTTGATTTTTAGTACTTTTTTTGAATACCGACCTATGGGTCCAGACCTCTATAGTATTTTCACAGTACGATTGGTGGGTTAACACAGTTTAACACTCCTCATATAACTGGAGTCGACCTCATGAGTCCAGACCCCACAATTATTTTCATGGCACTATGACCAGTGTGAACACTCTTAAACAATTAGCAACCCACCGGACTCCCCTTTATAGTACGATGTATGAGATATATACATAGGTAGTGTTGAAAATTTTCCATCAATCAGTTACCTTATAAACAAGTCAATACGCACATGGTATTCAGGAACTTCTGTCCTCCAGAAACTTCTGCTATAATTTTCTTTCTTCCTAATTCCAAATTTAACATATGATATGACTAGCAGGTCGAATTTTTTTCGATTGACATCAATCATAACTACGTAGGTACTAACTTTTGTTATTGAAATATACTCAAGGGAAATATACTCAGGGCGCCTTATGAAGTGTAATAGGAAGAAAAATATTTAACGGTGTCACAGAAACTGTAATAACAGAGTAAAAATATGCCAATAGGGCATTATCATGCACCAAATGACTTAGGGTCTTCACATTTCACTTGTTGCAGATAAAAACAATCACTTTTGATTTATGAAGTAAGAAAGAAATAAATCATATATTCTTACATATATAATCTTACATTGCATCATACGTTAAAAGGTAAGGGTCGCGTCTTCTCTAGCTCGAACAAGTCTCGAGGACTTCTGAGGGTTAAGGGTGCAGCTGATTGACAGAGATAACCATTTTAACAATTGCGACAGTACAAAACACTTTTTGACTTTAAAAAAGGCCTATAAAGAAAAACCTTTTATTCGAAAACTAATCATATATTCATGATCGACATAACGTCTTGATGCCACATATACAATAAAATAGCTACTTTCGGTTTTCAATTCTGAACGCCCCATTACATCGTAATGGGCTTCAATCGATTTGTTCTAATGTCAAAAACATGGTTAAACATTTTCAGATGTCGAAAGAATTCTAGACTTACTTCTTTATCATTAGAGATGATTTTTGGATTTTTGACGTGCATTCCTGTGCAATTGTTATTTAATTTCAAATCATTCATTAGCAGTGGCTCAGCGCTTACGTGTTGGCCGTTGAAACTTCTGCAATGGACCTGGTTCGAGACCGGAATGTGAGAGAGAATGAAACTAAACGTCGAGCGTTTATATCCAAAACGGCTATTACATCTATCAAACGCTTGTGCAAAACAAAACATCTAAAACAGTTTTTTACATCTGCCAGAGAGATGGGAGCGCTAAAATACGGAAACATTGAGCGTTTTTATCGAAAATGACTGTTACATACATCTGCCAGACCCTTATGCAAAGCTCAATGAATGGAAATCTTTAACATACACGGCAGTTTTCAATTCCCAATGAACTGTACTCTTTCTCATCACTTTATTGGGGATATTTAATCTTTATTAAGTATGTGGTTACAATAAAGACGTTTTATATATAATTTTTTTATAATTTTCATCATTGATAATCATACTCAAAGTTACTTTCTTCGGATATGAATTTTACAGTGACAACCATCTCATGATGGGTGATCCAAAATATGTCCACGCTATCATCGTGGATATCATTTTAGATCACTCAACAATGTGTTGTGAATTATTGGGTCATCTGTGTTATAACTGACTGAACGATTTTCAATATTTCGGTTTTAAGTTCTTATTCTGCAAATCTGGAGGTGTCAGGTTATAATATTTCAGAAGCACGAAAGGAGAGTTGAAGCAAACACGCTTACACTCCTAAAATAACTGGAGTCAACCTTACTGGTCCAGATCCCACAAGTACTTTTGTGACACTATGGTTAGTGTGAAGCTTCTTAAGCACTTAGTATCTCACTGAACCTTTACCAAATATAATGATGAAAATTTCACACTATTAAATCACATTATACAACTCAATGAGTGGATGGATCGAACAAATACTATTATTTTTTTAAAGGAAATTTTTCCTAGGGAAATTTTGACTCAGGGTGCTAGAGGGGAGCGTCGAGATAATGCTGTGTTACAGTATCCAAAATATTGTTCAAAATAAATATTTTTTTTTCTTTAACGAAACCCTCTTCATATATTTTATTTTGTGTAGATATATTTTTCCCATTTTCGATTCGAATTCATGGGGAATAATGTTCGATATCTACTGAAGATATCTTCCTAATATATCTAAGACAACCTTACTTTGGTATAAGAATCGAATGAAAATCATTGAACTTGTGATGAGGAACTCTCCTTGAAGATCACATAATATTGTGATCCAAGAGACGAAATAGAGGTCGACCTTCACCCATCTGTTTACCGGATGAAATGCTTTTTATAGGGTTTCATAAATAGGCGAATACGCCTATAAGGGCTTGCCTATCAAAATGTGGACCAGACTATACATGGTGAGAATTAAAAATTTGCACCATATGGAAAACTTTTTTATTATCGATTTGTCAGAAAATTGTACCCTTCATAAAAATTGATGTATTGTAGAATGCTTGCATATGAGTTGTCAAAATCTCAAAATTCCGAACAGTGTACAGGGGAGAACGAAAAATAAGAATATTGATCAGGTGTAAACCACCTCTTAGTTTTGATATTATCAAAAAATTCATTTAAAGAAGTTGTTTAGAAATGATATTAATATTCGAATTTGGTATCACAGCCAGCCAGGGTAGTTTACTCTTGACAACAATTTTATTTTTTATTTCCCGAAAATAAAACGGTTTAGACGAAGAAAACAACACAATTTCAGCAGAACTCAATTTATTTTCTAACATAAATATTTTTATTTTGTCTGTTTTGAATAAAAAAACAAATTAATCATAGTTTGTGGTTTTCACCTCCGGTTGGGTAAAAGAACAGAAACTGAAGGGTAAATAAAAGAGATTGAACCACAAGAAAGTCCATTGGGGAAAAGCATGATTCTGTTATGAATTACGTTTTTTTTTCATTTTGACAATATGATTATGTACACAATACTTGATATCCCTCCACGTTCGGGAGTCCAAGATTCCCTGTGATTGTTTCTTGCAGTCTTCTGCCGTGACTTTCGTAGGCACTATACATTTTTTGATATCTCTACTAAAAAATGTCAGTACAGCATTTTTTTCAGAGGAGGTCCATGGTTTCTTCATTGAAGTATTCGTGGGGACTGAAAAAGTAAAATTTATGTAAAGAAATAAAAATAAAGAAAACTTGTAGAAGGCTAGCTTTCATTCAAATGCGCTGAAACGTAAAAAATAATTCAACTAGATGTGTGAATTTTCAAAATTTTCAAAATCTCCTGGCTTCCGATCCCATTATTTTTGTATGTCAGTAGGTTCTAGGAGATTATTATTTCATAATGTACCCAACGTGGGGAATGCCGTACAAGAGTATCTTGTCTGAGAAACCCATCTTCAGATGAACAATTATTATTATTATTATAGTCAAATGCACTATCCAGAATCGACGGTATAGTGCCTAAAGTTATTTTTTCATATAGTAGCATCGTTCTGTAAATGTTTCATTCTGGGTCAAATGACCTCCCAAAATTGTTATGCGGGTTTGTAGTCTATAGATACACTTATCAGACACTTTCAATACTACTACCTTTCTTTTTTTCACTCTTTTTTGAGAATTTGGCGACGAAAATCTCGATTTTTTTTAGTTTTCAGTTTCACGTCCTAGATTATGATATTCTTCGTCGAAAATGTCTAAACCTATAAAATTTAGAAAATATTACAATAGTTCGTAGTGGCATTCCATAAATAAGTATGAAACGGGAAGGAGAAGAGCGTTCAAAGAAAAATTTACAAATTTATTAATTGTCGCAAAATCAATAAATTTAATAAATATATGGATATACAGTGACCAAAAAGTATGTACCATATTTTGGAAACAACGTTATTATAATACAAGTATTGGAAAAAATTTTTTAAAAAAGTTCATGCGTGTCCGATAATCGAATAATCGATTGTGACACGTGATCGCTGCTATGGCGGAAAATTGAAAAATGGCTTTGAAAAGGCAAAAAGTGGGATAAGATGATAAGATATCGAAAAAAGTTATTTGAAAAAGTCGCTTGATGTTCAGTTTTATACACATAAACAAAGTTTGAAGAGATAATGTGAAAAAATTGAAAATAGCTATTTTTTTCCTATATCCATAAAAATATATCTATAATTTTTTCTCATGAATAGCCGTGCTGAAACATTTGTATTCAAAGGATAATGGCTAAACTTTCTCATTTTCCCGACATCAGAGACCACTCAATTTAAAAAATTGGATTTTATCAGAACCCTATTACATTGGTTCGTGGTTACAGTCATATCAGAATTCCACTATTACTGCGACGATGAAGCAATTCAAGATTATCGTGTTTTTTCGATTATAATCAATTTTCGATGATAATCGTGCAAGAGCATTTCATTTCGCAAACAGTCTTGAAAACTGAGCCTCTTTAATTTGACGCATTATTTTTAATTAATTTTTTTTATGTAGTACAGCATGGAAAAGATGAGAACGTTTTGTTATTATTAGCATTCAACTACAAATCTTTCGGTGTAGACAAGGTACTCATGAGAAAAAACATTGTCATTTTTTATAAGGATGAAAAAATATTTAAAAAATTGCTATCTTCAATTTGTAGCATTATTTCTTCAAACTCTGTTTTATGTATAAAATTTAATTCCAAGCAAATTTTTGAAGTAATGTTTTTCGATATGTTGCCAGCTCACCCCACTTTTCCATGACAATATTGAAAATCATACAAAAAATTGTATTGATTAGTTTTTAAATAAGGATTTTCATCAAGTATCGGCCAGTTCTATACTTTCTTTCCATATATGTATATGTATATATAAATATATATATATATATATAAAGTTGAAGGACAGTCTTTGCTGACTAGTTAAGAACAAAACTTAGGAATTATCTTTGGGTGATCAGCAGAACGGAAGTGTACTCTTATAACACAAGTTATTCCAATATTTCGATAAAATTTATTATCATC
>WOGP01003949.1:0-14580 GCA_015342065.1 Leptinotarsa undecemlineata | reverse complement strand
GATCTGACATTGTTATATTGATCGCCTAAGCTTTGTATTCATGATATATTCATGTACAATAAAGTATATTATCTATCTATCTATTATCACATAAACGTGGGACACAATTATTATGAATTACCTTTTCAAGGTAGATGAACCTCATTCAAATAGTTATTTCTCCATTTCTGAATTTCATTGTTGTAGAGAGAGGCATTTTTCATTAAATCACACTATTTTGGAAAAATCATAACTCATTAACGACCAAAACCGTTTCTGAATTGAAATTTTGTATTTCCAAAGATGAAACAAGTGTGATTGATGTTGAACACATATACAAAATTAGTTGAAACATTGAATGAATGTAACAAAATGCTCTTAAATTTATGCATAATTCTATTAAACGTTTCTTGTCAACTAAGTTGCCAAAATGTTCAATAGTTCACACTTTCGAATATTTTCAATCGCAAGCAAGACTCAAGAATTTTTTGCCTTAAAATATGTCTCCAAATGTCAAACTAATCATAGAATTGACAGTTCGTTGTAAAATATATTGTTTCTATCGAAAAACAAGAATAACAACATGGATCCAGAAAGTAAACAGGTGTGTCGCTACTAATAATAGGAGTATGTCACACTTACATGTTAAAATATTTTTGGAGTAGTAGTTATTTTTTTTTTTTTTCATTTTTGGAAGGGTATGTTATGGATCATAAATTCAATCTCGGGTCAGGTCACATCTACGATAGTTTTTTTTCCGTTCAATTCCCAAACTACATTTGGAATTGAATAAAATAAGAATAGGAAATATTTTTGGGTTACATTTTGTTATGAAATGTAAAGGTATTACTCTAATTCGGGATATTTCTCACTGATAAATCTCATTTTAGAATATTCCCGTTAAATCTGAGTCATAGAAAAAGTAAAGTTTTTTTCGCAAAAAATACCTCTACTCGCTCGAATTACTTACAAACTTCATTCTCACAAATAATGACCACATTTCTCACTCGTTGAATAATATATTTCCTAACCTTCTTTAGATTGATAGAATGGTTAATAATATTTTATCGTAAATTCCGAAAACAAGTTTTAAAATACGATGCTTCCTAATTTTTTCGAAGTGATGTGCCTCTCAGATTAATGATATTAATGAAAAATTGTTATTTTTGAATAATTCATCACATAATAACTGAGATTTATTTGTTACTATGTTTTTGAATACTGAACATGGTTGTACTTCTGATTTGGAAAATCAAAAATAAATTTATTCCAGATGATTTTTTAGATATTTGAGAAAGGAATCGATTTACATTCCATCGATAGAAATCAATAAAGGTAAACCAATTTTCATGCATAACTATTAAAACATTATATTTTGGGGAAAATAATCTATTGAACAGGTATGGAAGGCAAATGTTATTTTTAGGATTGTATTCGTATTACTAGCAGAATTTTCAGACAGTATAGTTCACCAAATTTCATACTATTTTTCGCAGCACTAAGATGTGAAAATATTTTCTTATATCTCATATACAAATTGTAAGATATTTCTCTGAAAATTTGAAGTTGATTTATTTTTTGATAAACGAAAATGACCCAATCGTCTGTAAAATAAATCCCTCAATTTTGTGTTCTTCTGACAATGAATCATACTGAATACGCATTATAGATTATTCATAACGTAATCGTTCTCAGAGGTCTCAAAAGCTGAATAAAATGAAATACTTACAAGTTAGTTACCAGAGGTGTCCTTTCATTGACGAAGAAACATAGTCTAGCATAATATACAGCTACTACACTAGCAACAAAATATTTACACAAAAACTAAACTTAACTTAAAACTATTGCCCGGTTGCACAAAAGCCCTGAGGTGGTTGCATGAATAACAAGGAGTGAAAAAATTAAGTTGCCCAACTATCAAAAATGTTATGTAGCCCGAAAGTATATCCATTTTTTGTTCTGTTGCCCGAAAAACACACTTTTTTGGAGTATGTCGACGCGAAATATCGAAATATTCCAAAAATTTCAAGAGGAACCATATCCAAAATTTTGCGAAAGGACGCGTCTGTATTTCGGAAAAACTAAGTGTGTACTAAAGGAAGAGCCAGTAGAAGGGGTCAGTCTGTCTGTAAAAATTGTCTTTCAAAAAAAACATTTCTATGCAAACAGGTATGATTTTAAATTGCAACCCCTTTTACGGTAAAAGGACGGGGTGGTTCATATGCATATTCATCCCTTGCCTGCATTGTGTCTCAGATTATTGAAAGAGCTTCCGTCTCTGTATCTCGATGCAATTTTTTGTTGTTTGATTCTGGACATGGGATTTGTTGAAGTGTTTATACATGGTGACTTACTAGCAGAGTGTGCGTTGGAATATGTGAGTTTCGTGAAGGGGTTTCTCCATTCGCTTGAGATTAAGTTGATATCAGGAAAAACAACTACGTTAACTAGTTTAAAATCCGAACGAAATATTTGTAATTTTAATGGAATATGTCAGTGTTATTGATATCTTGAAATAAAAGTGATTTTCATATTTGAATTTCACATTTGATATTTCCTGGGTCAGAAAGAGTACCGGTTTGAATCATGAACTTGTGAAATTAATGACGATGCGTCATTTTTTGCAGCTCAGCTCAGCTCAGCTCAGGGAACTCAAAATTTGGTTGAATTCATACATTGATCACTGAATTTAGATATTTCTTCTACAAAATTAGCTGTGACTTATTCTTCACATTATTTTATTATGAAGTATTCCAAATATAAGTTATAGAAAAAGTATAGTATTCTTTTTGAAGATCCATAGTAATTTCAAAAACTACACCCAACCCACCACCTTCCCTAGTTGATTTACAAATAGTTGATCTACAAACTTTATTTGACAATCATTTGGAAGCGATGAAAATTAATAATCTATAAAACATTCTAATGAATGACGAAGTGGATTTGAATATATCACCATTATTGAACTTGTTTTCTTAAAAGCCTAGAAAGAATTATTATTGATGATGGTGATGATGATTACCAGGTACCTTAGGTAGAGGTTCAGGTAAAGTTTTGAAGGTAGTCTCATTTATGGTTACCTGAAGTATATAAATATTAATATAAGAATAACTTGAAGTATTTATACACTTGAAAAAGTCACTGTGCTAGCAAAACATGTGATTATATTTTTTCAAATAAAGTGTGTGGAGATCAAATCGGGAGGTGTAGTTTTTGAAAAAAGTGTAGTATACTCCTCATTCTCATTAGTAATGACTTCTTTTCTTGTTCTTTGAATAATATACTATAGTTGAATCATTTCCATCTCGGTTCTATGAGGTTCTACAACATTTTTTAATCGTAGGTGAGATAGATCAATAGCCGTTGAAATTACTGAAATTTCCATAATGAATCACTCGCACTTTTAAAATGCTTGACCACCATGGTGATTTTTTTTTATATATAAAAATATGATATACAAGGTGAGTTATACACAAAAAGTATGGAAAAATAACTGTCGAATATTAAAACACTTAATTTATTGAGTACAAAAAAATACACATTTTTGGTATATTTTGAAGCAAAAACCTATCTAATTTCATCTAACTCTGTTAGATGTCATCATTTGTTTAATGATGACACAGTTTCCTGGGTTGAAAACGATAGTGATGTCCTTTTTTCAAAGTTGAATGAAAATATCTGAATAATTGATCAGTTTTCACGTTTTATGTGAAAATTGATCATGTATTCAAATATAATTATCAACTGAATATTACTTTAATCAACTTCCCCTTTATTTCATGCTACCATCTACATTAATATCTTTCAATTTTTCATTTTCTTCTGAAACTCTCTATTTTGATTTCAATTTTTTTAATTGATTCTTCAATTCAAGGCTACAGGTTTGAAATAGACAAAAATTACTTTGTTCATTTGAAACAGATTTATTGAAATATATCAAAGATGTGAACTGCAAATAAATTCCAAATACAATTTTCAAGCAGTTGGTGCTGACATCTTCCCTGAAACTTTCAACTTACACTGAAAATGCCATCTATAGTACGGTAGTCGAATGATACTTCTTTCCGTATCTTGCAGAGTCCTGTTTACCGAACATTCGCTTAGTGGCAACTTCTGGATGAAATGTAGGTATAAAAAACACAAAAGAAGGGTTGATTTGTAAAAACCGCAAAAGGTCTGTGATAATTGTTTTCAATAGAGCGGGGAAAGAACTTTATTCGTTTTTTATACCGATTGAGGGTCAGCTTTCATGTGTTTATGTTGTCAACACATGTTTTTTAATTCTCCATTATATTCGGTTTTTTTGGTGTTTTGAACTTCGTAGTGATTTTTTTATTCGTTTTTTGTTCATGATCAGGGTGTGATGGTTGGCGAGTGAGGATGTAAATATGACTTTTTTCATCGTTTTTTATGCAACTAGACATGCGTTATTCTCTTTCAAGTTTATGATTGAGCATATATTCATATCAATAAAAAGCTGTTTGAATGACATATGGTTAGCTGGTATATATAATAAAAACATTGTTCTGAAACAAATATCTGAAAAGTTTTAGTAAAATCGGCCCCGCCAGGCGCTGGATCAAGAATATGACCACCCACAAACATTTATAAATAAACAATAAACATATATGAAAAACTGAGTTTTGCAAAATACTGCTTTCAAGAAAGTTTTGTATAGCTTGGACGTTTTTATTCGTTTTAGAAAAACGCAACACGTGTTTCGCTTGTTGATAGCTTCTTCAGGCGTGTCTATAGCAAAGACACATCTGACCTTTCAGACATTTGACCTCAACATAGCGGTTGAGCAGAATTTCTATAGACTCCGTTGTAGGGTCGATCTCAACTTACAGATATATAAAAAAGCATGCCATTCTTTCGCCGGAAGAACCAAATTACAAAACCCAAAAATGGAGAGTGGCCACTAATAAATTTTTCCCTCACGCTAGGTAAAAACTTCGAGTAAAGGGCAAAATTTTATTCGGTTAATATTCATATTTAATATTTCATTATTCAGAGATTGAGCTGTAATAACAAAAGCACTGATAGCTAGCAGCGGATAGATGAGAAATTAAAACAAGAGCCGGAGTAGTCGCTTCCAAAAATAGACACCATACCATAACGGGAACAAGATGAGGTACTACCTCTATTGAATCAAATCAGTCAAATTTGGTTTTAGGGAAAAAATCTACTTCAAATATGGTGTGTTCACAGTCTACTGAGAAGTAAGAAGCATCTAGGCACTAATGATCGTTTGAAATAGATATTCCAATAAAAATATTACAGACCAGCTGGAAAAATTGAGATATCCTTGGTCTGATTAACATCGCTGATCAGTTTGAAGTAGCAGTAAGCGCCAACGGATGAGTCTCAGGAAGAGAAATATTCGTTCGTGGTTTGTGACTGTTGTTCTATCTATCACCATGAAAAATGCGTTGATCTTCGTACCTCTGAAATCAGGGTTCTTGCTTTGAGAAAACGCAATATGATATGTTTCTGCGGTTCTTGCAAAGCAGACTTTAAGAAAGTTCCAAAAATAGTTGCTAAACTGGATGAAGTCTTGGAAATTAATGAAAAACTAATTGAAGAAAATAAAAAACTCCATGAAATTATCAGGAATGGAAACTCTACTAATGACTCTGATATTAACAAAATAGTTCAAGAAATCCAAGATGGACAGGTTAGGGCCATAAATATAATCATTACAAATATTCAAGAATCTGCTGAAAGGAATCATACTCGCAGGGCAGAAGAAGATACAAATAATGTGAAGCATATATCAGACGTCACTGTGAAAAAATCTTTTGATTAGGTAAATTTGATGCTGACAAAAATGGGCCGTTGAAAGTTATTCTGAACAGTGTAGATGAAGCTCTATTTATTTAACGGAATGAAAAATGCATGAAAGTATCCAATATAAATATTTTTGAGGATAAATCTATAATGCAGAGAAATTATTATTCATCAGTCAAAAAGAAATTTGCTGATCTCATTAATAGTGGCGTCGACAATGAAACAATCAAGTATATAAATAAAATTCCCACCATAGTCAAGGTACCTGATAAAAAAACTGATTCCAAGATGTCCTACTATACCATATAACACAGATAATATTTACGCCAACATCCAGAGTTTATACGCAAATCTTGATCAGCTAGTTCATGATCTTGTTTGCTACCACCCCACAGTTTTACTTCTTAGTGAAACAAGAACTACAAAAGAAATGGATGATTTTGAAATGTACATTCAAGACTATAAAGTTATAAGATGTGACCGTGCAAACCGTCACACAAGAGGATTAGTGATATACCTTCGTAAGGACTATAGTTTCCAGGTTGTCAAAAAGTTAATGTTAACTCGGTCTATTGGTGTTTGGTTATAAAAATGAAGTTTCATAATGGAAATGTGTTGATTGGAAGTTTATATCGTTCTCCTACTTCTAAGTTTGACGAGTTTTTTGATCACTTTGAAAATTGGGCTGAAAATATTTTCCTCAACAAAAAAAATGCATATTGATTGGTGATTTCAATTTGATCTTCCTTAACCAGAATGATTCTTTGGTAAGAAAATTCAAGAATTTCATTGCGAATATTGGGGTGGAACAACTGATCTATGAACCAACAAGAGATAATAATAATAGTAGTACATTGATTGATTATGTCTTAAGCTCCTCAACCTTAAATCAATGTTCAGTCCATGGACTTCGTAAGATTGCAGATCATAATATCATATCCTATCAGCTGCAGAAATCCAGCACTATTCAATTATATACGGATTTTAGTGAAACAAAACTTCTTTTTTTAAATGAAAAATTAATGACTTGCAACTGGAACTTGAACTTGAATGATACCGATACAATATATGCTAACCTTGTTAAGAACATCAGTGAACAAGTCAATATTATTGGTCCATTAATATCATACAAACAATATAAAAGCCAATTGCCTTCGCATGATTATGAAGTTTTTGTTGCAGCAAGGTACAGGAATGAAGCTTACAAAAAATTTAAAAATTGTAGAACTGTGATTGATGAACAGCTCAATTGAAATATTTATAAAAGTTATAGAAACAAAGTGGTTAATTTGTTGAAATTTATCAACTTGTTTCTTCATGATGAATCTCTACGTTATCTTCATATTTTTCAAATAATTCTTTAGGAATATTACTTTCCTCAACGCTAATCCTGCCCTTTAACGAAACAGCAACTCTAATGAATAATTATTATTTCTTCAGTCCTCATCCCAACGTCCGTGTAACATCCTTCGTTGACGGCCTCGTTCTCTCGCGCGTCTGACTCCCCCTCCCCGTCCTCGACTTCCATTTTTCCCCTAATTTCTCCAAGTTTCCGCGAGCACGGTTGGGCTTTCGCGCCGACGAAAATCTAATATAAAACCTGGAAACAAAAGAAACCTTTCTGACGGACATTTCCGTGGAAAAGTGGGGGAAAAACTCCTTGCCCAGAACCAATGAAAACTCGCCTGCGTTCAGATGTTTTATTGATCGGTATTTTAGACGCTGAAAATACTTCAGACATTCAAACGGTGCGGACTTATACACCTTCTAGTGGGCGAAAAAGAAAAGGGGGGTTTTCCTTTTAAAAAGGAACGAAGCATTCGTTTTCTATACTGCCAAGTGGAATGGAGCATTTTTATCGATGGTGTAGCGGGAAAGAGACGCCACAGCGTGAGAGAGAGAGAAAGATACATCTCTCTCGCAGATGTTTTCCATAGCTCAGTGCTTTTCTTTCGTTAGGCCCTTCTTTCATTTTCCGCAAGGACCATTGTTTCAAATTATTTTACATTTCAATTTTCCGAGATATGTTGCGAATTTCATCCCTATTTCCTTGTTTGCGTCCAGATTTATGGTTAAGCAGAAAACATTGCTGGCGGGATACGAATTATTATGCAACGAATATTTTCTGAAGAAGTTAAAAACAGTGTTACTCGAACTTTGAATATATTAATATATGATAGGGAGAAATGATGAAATGTACATATTATTCACTATGAACAGCCATAATTCATATTATGCACTGAGTGCATAATAATCAGCTGATTAACAAATTTCTTATGAGGTACAACCTTATATAGGGATGTTGGACATTTTTGTCGAATTTAATAATTCCATTCACCCATCAAATCAATTCGTCACTGAAATTAAAGTTAACAATTCAATACATTTTTCAAACTTCATCATCACTAAAATTAATAATAATCATAATTCTGCAATTTTCATCGAACTATCTTATACGGAAATTGCCATACATAATTCATTGACACATCCTCATCAGCATAAAGTAGCAGCATTCGATAGTATGCTCCAAAAACTATTATATATTTCACTGTCGAAAAGTAATTTTCAGAGAAAACCGAGTTTCTTCAAACAAATTAATGTTACAAGGTTGATATTATTGACTCTATTCTTTCTGAAAAAATATATATCACATATCAAGAAACGATTAAAAGCATCATAGGAGATTGACATACTTTGAATGACCCACCAATAAGAAAGACTTAGACGTGGAATACAAAACAAATAATAATTGTAGCAATTTTGCTGAAAACAACAAAGACAAAGCTGATTACCGGAAAAACAGATTTTAAACAGATTTTAAACAGAAAACTCCTCTGTCGGATAGATCGGGAGTATAAAAGTTGACTTGTTTGAGGTTCTTGCTTAAAAATTTATATTGGCCAAACGGGTAGTACCTTATCCCAAAGAATAAAAGACCATAGAAGTAGTTTCTTGATTGTGCAAACTATCTTTCGGTTGAAGGTCATGAGTTCAAAAACGTCTATGACGTATTACATTTGGAAGATTGTAACTCGAATCTAATAATTTCCTAGCTTTTCGAAATATTGTATATCCGAGTATATCTCCGGATATACTCGGAATTTCAGAATTTTCTCTACGGCATATTGTTAGTCAGATAAATGCGCAACTTTTCCACGATTTACCCATCTTTGTATCTCTCATACTTTCCGAGTTTCCATCAATGATGAGTATCGAATTTGAAACATCCTGTATGTGTCCATGTAACTGGGGTTTCACGGATAATTCAAATTATTGTTGGAAATAGTTATCACCGTGAATGGTTAGTTTTACTCATTAAATCAACCGCTATATGGAACGGTGTATCGAACACTTGGGCTAGACGAACAATTCCATAGAATATCGTCCAAATCATGGAATAGCATGTTAGAAGGTAAAACATAGGTAATCCTTAATTCTCCGAAGTTTCAGCTTCTGAAGGTTATCCGTTCATAGGAGGGGGACAGCTGGTTAACGAAAATAGAAATGTTCCACAGATTTTTCCTCTATTTACTAAAAAAATGTAACGAAGAACAACAAGAGGATTATAGAAGTCTCATCTTTCAACGTGGACTCCTAGTCAAACGATACGCAGTGAACATTAATCGCCCTGAAGTTGGGATCAATCATACGATGACAGAACTATTGACGTTGGAAACGTTGAAAATAAAAATTTAATGTGAAACAATTGCTCATCATGAAATAATTGAAAGATTACTCATGTAATTAATATAATAATGATTCTACCCTGATTTAAGTAAGGTTATTTCCATGTGAAGGAATTCTCCCTATCACGGAACAAGAACATCTTATAACGTATTCATCCTCTTCAACAAAGCAGTATATTATTCAATTTGACATAAAATGAATCGAATTTGAATTACGAAACTGTTATTATGAAAACGATATAATTAATGAATAGGGACGAATTGTTGATGAATGGAAATAGTTTCAGCATTTCGTGCATCTCTTTATCTTTTAAATAGTATGCAATGAGAACAAAGATGGCCGCCTTAAAACTAACCTCAATTTATCAATGTCTTCAAGATAACGAAACAATGGAGTGTGTAAAACATCCATTGTTTCTGTTTATACAGCAAAACAACGTAATGTCGTCGAAACAAAACACTGCACAATGACCAAGGCCTTCTATTAAATTTACTTGGGAATTCGAGCAGCTATACGGGATGTAACCTCTGGTTTTATAGGGAGAGTTTTACAAGATTAATGCCGTTCTATGCTGAGTCGTTAAGGTACGAGGAGACATTTTTAACATAATTGTAAACCATTCTCGAAGCGGTACATTACTCAGTCATCGGACAAAGATGTTAAAATCGCAAAGGTGAGAAGAGTGAACTGTGGCCAAATAAATATGCTTCTATAGCCCCGAGTTTGAACAGGTTATTTGAAACAGTTAAAATTACACAGGGTGTTCGTTAATGATATGCGAATTTTCAAGGGTTATATTTGGTAGGCAATGACATTTGAAAAAAGTTTATATTTTACAATAAAAAATTGTTTTCAACATCAACAGTGGCATGGGATGAAAATTTCTCTTAATTTTTTTCTACGATACGGCATTTTTAAGTGAAAAAATTAAATATCTTGTATTGTCCGGGGAATTATTGAAAAAATGATTGTATTAAATTCGTTCTAACTTCAGTTTTTGAATTAGTAGGCAGTGACACTTGATAAAGCTGAATATTTTTCGCTACAAAAAATAATTTTCACTTCAACAGTCATAAGTGTATGCCATTCAAATCTATTGGTTGTGAGTTCTTCATTATCAGAATTATACAGTTTCATACTATTCAATAATGGTGAATAATTCGAATTTGGAATGGAAATATTATTGTGAAATTAGTTGGAATGAAAGTTGTCAATTATAAGGTTTTTTAAAAAAAATATTGTTCTTATATTTTTTACCTGAACTACCATTACAAAGATATAGTATTTTGATACAATGAATAAGTGTAAATAAGCGGAACGAACAAATAAAATTCTATAACTTGATTGTAATTCTTCCTCAACCTTTTTGCAAATTTTCATCTTCCACAGTCTGAAAAAAATTAAATTTATAATGGAGAATTTTTCATCGACCATTTTGGAAATTTTCATCTTCCACAGTTTGAAAAAAATTAAATTTATATTGGAGAATAGGCAATTATTTCAGTTCAGCCCGATTAGTTATATACCTAGTGAATTCAAAGTAGTTTTCACAAAGGAAATATAGTATTCATCAGTGATTTGTTGTATGCACTAATTTAGCCTATAAAAAAGCGAAGAAATTGTAGAGATACTTATCTTAATGAATCGAAAGACCAAAATTGACAAGGCAAATGTAACTTGCAATTTTTCTCTCGAATCTATGTAAAAATACGACTTCTTCAACCTTTGGAATATCTCAAGAATTGCGATCCGAAGGAAAAAAAGGAAAAACAATTTTGGTAGACAATTACATGATCTTTAATTCCCTCCTGACCCATTTTCACGATAACAATTACTGTTAACGATAAAAATAAAAGAAATTAATATTTTTTACAAAATAAATGTTGGAAATGGAACCTTTACGGTAGAATAAATCCAAAATGAGCAATTTTCTCAGACACAATAACTGCAATACTATTCCCAACGCGCGTTTCACCAACCAAGTTGGCGTTAATATATAAAGAAACCGTTTTCTGGAGAGAATTGCATTCCTGGTGATCGAGAAAAGTGCTTATTTTGAATATTTATGATCTTTTGACAGCACAAATAGAATCAGGGGGCTATTACGTATCTTATGTGTGACATTGGTGTTATGACCTTTGTGATTTTTTAACGAATGAGATCCATTGGGGCTGAATTCTTACTTGTTGGTGGATGCGCGGGTGCTTACAATCATCAACCCTGCTCCTTCGCCAAATAATTGCCATGTTGATAAATTTCAGTTAAAGTTAAAGAAAAGGGCAACATTTCGCATGTGCTCTCATTTATTTCATTGTATAATAGTCAATATTTATTATCCCTAACTACATGAATTGTAGAAAAACATCTGTGGTTAGGTTCATTAGCCTTTATGCTAACAGACATGGTAACAACAATGGGTTATCTGACTAGTTATAAAATACAGGACTATATGTGATAGAATTGGCCGATACTAGATACAAATCCGTAACTAATGTTTTAAAAAAAACACTTCATTGTTAGATTTTTACCAAACAGTTTTACAAAAACGCAACACGTGTTTCGCCATACAATGGCTACTAACTTTAATAGTTTGGATAATCTTGCATCAGTTCCAAAACATGACCTCTAATACCATAATTACACAATTTTTCGAATAGGATTTCATGCGACACAGTATCGAAAGCCTTTGCCAAATCCATAAATGCCGCAAGACATTTCGAAGACTTGTCGAAGGCCTCTACTGATTGTACACGAAGTCGAGTACGGCATTATATTTATGCATATGTTTCATCAGTTTGCTAGGTATTTCGCCAGGACTTGGTGCCCTATAGTTTTTGAGCTTTAAAATTAGAGATATTATTTTATTTCGAACTTGATTTATCAATCAACTATATTATCTAATGAAGAAAGTGTTACACAAATTATGAAACAACAAAAATTAATTGGTGCTCCGGGGCGACTTTATTGATTCCAGTGGCGCAATTGCTTTTTCAGATGCAGGAAAACCCGGAAAAACCTGCAGGACCACATCATCTTAAGATCTTGGTCTGCCAATTTCCTCTCTTTCATAAAACAAAATGTAGGGTGTCTCCATAGACTCCAATAAATTCAAGACATCGTTCGAAAGAACACTTAACGACGACTGTCGTCAAACTTAAACCAGTCCGTTTCGTCTTTGACCAATGCGTAATAATGACTGGATTCAACACCACAGCCACAATGAACAATGAATGCATGATAATTATAATAGTGGTCTGCTAGATTTATGTGTTTATCTATTTCGAACCTTCGTAAGTGTTTGGTGCTTCCGTCAGAGACTGAGTCATGATGGAAAATCATCACTGTTTTCTGTAATAATCAGTCCAGTTGGTCATTCATTAGGTTTATTAAAAATTCAAACATTCTAATTGGATTTGAATAGATCATCATTATTAAACTTTTTTTTCTTAAAAATCGAGAATCATTATTGATGTAAATGTGAAGTAATATGCTCCAGGTAATCATAATTGAACAGATACTTTAGGTCGAGGTTTAGGTAATGTTTTTGAGGTAGTTTCAATTGTAGTTACTGTAGTATATAAATATTAATGTGAGAACAACTTGAAGTATGAATCTCTTGAAAAAGCTACTGTGCTAGCGAAACATGTGATATATTTTTCAAAATAAAGTTTGTGTAGATCATATCGTGATCTGTAGTTTTTGAAATGAAATTAAAGAGATCATGTTCAATGGATCTTCATCAAGTAAGGGCCGAATCAATCAGAAAAATATTAGGAAACGCTAGTTGGAGTTCTAGAAATTCACATCCGTTTTGATACCTCTTGATCATTTACTACAAAGTAAACAAGTGAGGATTTTTCCACCAAAGGATTTACAAATACAAGACGAGACTACAGTATTATTCAATCCAGAGTGGTCGGGGGTATTGATTCTGCTATTGTTTTGCTCACGAAGAGTATTCAACAAAAACCCCAAGAATTCGGAGCAATCCTCTTGTTGTCCTAGCAAGTATCTAGTGGACATCAAAGACTCTAGGAAATCGGTTGGTGAGACAGATGGTACCTACATTCTTGCGAAACTGCAACTGCATGAACGGTTGTTTGAGTTTGGTGAATAAGTGGGAAACATTCTCGTTCATCATTAAAACCTCGTTCTTGAAATTCTTCGTTGTGAACAACACTTGTAAAATGCTCTCCATGTTGCAAGTGTTTCCTAAATTATATAATCCAATTTTTTTCTCAAGATTTTCAGGATAACTTTCTACTGATTCGTAAGGAAGAACAACATAGTCTGTATCAGAACAATTTCTCAAGCTGCAATCGATCCTTCCAAGTGATGAAGGGTTTCGTAGAAGGATCTATTTGGCTGTTGCTTCATGAAGCTCTTCCACTGAAAGGTAACCAGAACCACGAGAACTGCAGCTCATATTATATCAAATTTGCTCTTTTGGATGCTCTTTTTCCTTTTTTGTGTGCATTTTTCTTCATTATTTTTTCTATATGCTTGTCCAAGATTCTTTTTTCTGAATGTTATTTTCTGAATATGTTACTTTGGACATTGAAATAAATAAATATGATTTCTTCTGTTTTTCAACATTCTCCTCATTCATTTTCTTCCGTACTTGGGATATTTTTTAATTAAATTAATTTTGTTTTTCAAAGATTAAAGAATTTTCTTTGGATAAATTAGTTTGTAACTGGTATAATGTCTTTGATAAATAATATTTCACGGAAAATGTTTTAAAAATATAGTGGATCCATTTATATCATATTCAGTAATAGGGAGTTCCAACGAAAACTTGACCCTCCTGTGAGTCAAAAACTGACGTGTATTTCTAAAGAATCTAATTGTGATATGGGAATCATATCCTCTGATAAACCTATCGCAAATCAAAACAATTACTAAGCAAGATATATCAAGGGAGGTTCATAAAATTGAGAGTGAACAAGAACTGGATAAATATATTAATTTAGCAAATCATACCCAACAAAAAATAGTAGAAAATGATCCAAATGAAATATTTATTTCAGAGAGCGAGGAACCGAAGGATTCGAATTGGAAAACGGTAAAGCCAAGGCGAAATAATAGACGCCCAATGATTATTGGAAATAACAATAAAGACTC
>WOGP01003948.1:0-14582 GCA_015342065.1 Leptinotarsa undecemlineata | reverse complement strand
ATACACAATAATAATTGGAATGCAAAAAAGCGTAAGTTTGCTTAGGTCACGCACTTTACGACTATCCTAGTCTACAAATATAGTTAAGGGCCGAAATTGGCCCTTGGAACAAACTGAAAAAATCATTATGGCACGAAGGCTTCAAAGTTTGGAGACCCCTGGTGTAATCCAATGTTCATATGATTGAAAGTATAATTGTTTCAGATGTACGTTTTCTTCCAGTTTGTATCTGAAAAAAATCTGTGCATTCACTTTCTTCTTTTCAAACGAACCAAATCCCTCAATTCCGGAAATTTGTTTTGTATATGAAGATATTTTTTTCATTTAAATTTGTGTAGCATTTCAAGAAAACTAAGAAACACAATCCGGCAACACTGTTTTATCGACAATAATGGTTGGCGCAAAGCGCTAACTAGTGACGGACGACGGTGCAGTACTTTGAAAAGTGTGTTGAATAACGTGTTGGTTAAAGATTTTAGGTAAAAATTGGCGCTGCGTGTTTCATTATCCGATTGTCGCGGCAGTTTTCGTGGTTGTCAATATCGTAAAGTGGCGGTGCCGGTATAACGAAGTGACTGCTGACAATACTAACGACGAACTCATAGTCGCCTACATATTGATTTGTTTTTGTTTTTTCTAACAGGTAAACAAAAAGATAATGTTCAACGCATACCTTTGAGGTGAAGGATTGTTTTATTAACGTTATTTTTTGGTGAAAAGGAGCGATATTTGAATGAAAGGGTTTGGGTCTTCTTGGGGAAATTAATCGATAATCACAAAAGCATTGATCAGTTTGACTCATTATTTATATTTATGAAAAAACAGTCGATAGTAGGTCAGTTCGTTATCTTTGATTTTATAATTAGGTCGATCTAACCACTGTCTTTCATGTGGTAAAAAAGGGCACTGAGAAAACATATGCCAAACCTATCTTTGATAGTAATCCGAACTAGAATTTTGAATTCATTTCAAATCATCACGTAGTGAGGATGTCTAATTTTCTTCCAATTTTTTTGGATTTGTTAATTAACAATTTTTCCTACCACTTGTTATTATCTATTAATTGTAAGAAACCATTCTTTAAAACATAATTTATCTTGCTCTTTGATAACTAAAAAATGTTTCTATTTAAACTTTCATTGTTTATTCAATGAACAATTCTTTATAAACAAATAAATTTTTTCTATATTATTTTATATCGAATTTAAAAAAATCTGTTCTCCTTTACTAAATCATTTTCACCTGTTTTTTTTGTTTGTTTAAAGTAATTATAACTTATAAATTGATTGAAATGCGATGAAAAAACTTTAGGAGTTATTCATTCCCTATTAATTGAAGAACAAATTCAAGCCAAAATTTAAACTCTTACCCTTTGGACTTACTCTTTGAAAGAAGCAAGATTTAAATTCTTAAACTCTTACTCTTTGGAAGAAGCAAAATTATTATTGTATAAAGATGTATACATTGTATCGTATTGTATGTGAATACATTTATTTTAGCGACGAGGTGTTGGGATAAAATTCCAGTAATATTCATTTATGGTATTTGTTTATGAAAAACTCGTTTTTTTTCAATTTTTATGTGAAAAAATTTCATAAACTTTCCTCTTCTTTTTGAATCATTTTTCAAAGTTGAAAAATGTTTCATAGTTTTTGAGCCATTTGCAAAAGAAGAACCCAATTTTTTTCAGTTAATTGTTTAAAACTCTTGCAACTTTTGTAATCGACACTTGATTTTTTTCAAAAATCATCAACACGCTATTTCGATACGAAATACGCCTCGTTAATATTTTTCGGAGACGGAGAAAAAAGTTCGTCAGAGTATTACAATCAAACCAAATTATAGTGATTATAGATAGATATAGATATTATTATAGTAATCTAAAATAGTCTGAAACCAGGTATCTATAAATTGAAATAACTAATTCTTATACATTTGTGGAACATTCATTCATATTCATTAAGTAGTTACTTACTAATATTTCCCCAACCCATCTCCAATCAAATGGCAGCCTATCTTTCAAGAAAACAGCTGAGCAAGTTCAGTATTACCGTTTTAGGGTTGGGTATTACTAAGATTCTAAAAATAAGTATTAAGTAATTCTTTATCAAGAATGCATATGTTGTCGCTTCACTGAGATCAATAGTTTATTTCGAACATTATCCTGTCAGCACTAATGAACTTTTTTACAAACAAGCTACAAATTACTAAATCGTTTACAATACAGTTCCATTATTTTAAATTCATTAGGTGGTCGAAGCTTAGGTGATTATGAGTGGGTCATTAAGAAAGGCTGACTTTCTCGTGTGGCCATCACTTTTATCGCTTCCCGGATACAACTATTGAACGTAATAGGTCGCGGTTACCATAATATTTTTATCGTATTTTATTACCTCAATGTGAAATATGCAGGGATTTATAAAGGAAGTCTCATGTAGAACCTTATCCACATATGTGATACTATCGACCGGCCCCGGAAATTTCAAGGGCATGGAAAAACGCCCCAGTCGGAATATTTGAAAATACTTTTTTATTGAACATCTACAACATAAAACGATCTTACATATAAAATTTCAGCCTCCGAAAATATAGCGGTACGGAGAAAACAGTGATGAAAAGGTAATTTTCATATGTAAACGCGGCCCTTTTACTCACGAGGCGCCCCAGTTGGAATATTTGAAAATCCTTGCTTATTGCACATCTACAACATAAAACGAATCTACTTACAAAATTTCAGCCTCCGAAAATATAGCGGTATGGAGAAATAGTGATGAAAGGGTAATTTTCATAAGTAAACGCTTCCCTTATATCCACAGAGAGCGCCCCAATCGGAATATTGCAAAATCTTTTTTATTGCACATCTACAACATAAAAAGAAGCTACATACAAAATTGCAGCCTCCGGAAATATAGCTGTACGGAGAAACAGTGATAAAAAGATAATTTTCATATGTAAATTCACCCCTTTTATCCCCAGAGAGCGACCCAGTTGGAATATTTCAAAATCCTTTCTTATTGCATATCTACAACATTTAAAGAACCTACATACAAAATTTCAGCCTCCGAAAATATATCTGTACGGAGAAACAGTGATAAAAAGTATATTTCATAAGAAACGCACCCCTTTTATCCCCAGAGAGCGCTCCAGTCGGAACATTTCAAAATCCTTTCTTATTGCACATTTACAACATACAACTAACCTACATACAAAATTTCGGCCTTCAAAAATATAGCGGTTCCGAGAAACAGCGATGAAAAGGTATTTTTCATAAGTTAATGCTCCCCTTTTACCCCTACGGTAATCTAAAGTGCATGGTATGGTCCCACGTAATTTCAATAGGGGACGTTCAGGGCAGTGGTTGGACACCAATGAGCTACACAGACACTTCCCAAAGGCAAAAACCCACAAAAATAAGATCATGATTACTGTATGGTGGTCAGAGGTTGGTGTGATTCGCAATAATTTTCTGCAACCAGGTCAAACCATCACAGCAGAATCCTATTGTGAGGACAAACACAAAAATGTGCTGAAATTTGCAGCAGCCTGCACTAGTCAACCAAACAGGTCCAACAAATCCAAGAATGCATACTAAATTGTGGAACGAACGATTTGGAATGCAAACTACTATGGAGATGCAACATTTCTCTGGTCTTCACTTCGAGTTAATACAGCTTCTCCCAAGTCCATTAAACTTTTCCAACAGTGCTCTTTCCCGACAGTTTTAATGATCGGATGTGTCTGAGTTTGTGCTGATACTTGCCGTGGAAAAGTTCTCCACGAAGGTTGTTGCACCCCGAAGTAAGTGATGGACCCGATTATCATTATTATATTACAATTTTTTTGGCTCTTAAAAATTTTTGGATTATACAGCCTCCGAAAATATATCTGTACGGAGAAACAGTGATAAAAAGGTAATTTTCATAAGAAACGAACCCTTTTTATCCCCAGAGAGCGCTCCAGTCGGAACATTTCAAAATCCTTTCTTATTGCACATTTACAACATTCAACTAACCTACATACAAAAGTTCGGCCTTCAAAAATATAGCAGTTCCGAGAAACAGCGATGAAAAGGTATTTTTCATAAGTAAATGCTCCCCTTTTACCCCTACGGGGGGCTTCCCAGTAGGAATATTTCAAAATTCTTTCTTAGTACGTATCTGAGATCTAAGAAGCACGTATATACCAAAATTTAGCTCCAAGGACTTACCAGTATGGAGAAATGAATATGAATGAGTGTTAAATATAGTGAGTGATAAATTGATGAATGTAGCCGTTACTACGTGGTAGGAAATCATATGGAAGAAAAGAGAATTGAAACTTTCTATGTTTTTCACCACTTTTACTTGTAACTAGCGTTACTGCAGTTTTGTGTTATAAGGACATTTTCAAACTTATATATTGTAAGTTTGAAAGTGGTAAAAAACATAGGAAGTTTAAATTCTAATTTCTTCATTGTTAAATATTGATTTGTGTATTAGTGTGTGTTTGAAATTGAAGTTGACGAAACGGTGTTCCTCAAGTAATACGTAAAAAAGGCAAACTCCGAACTTCCTCAGAGACTTCTCCGATTCTGAATAATTTTACTCTGATATGCATTCGGATGAAAAAGAAAAAATATAGGGGCTTCAGTAACGAGTGTTTCCTCCTCTTGCATTGATGAGAGCTTACAAACGACGAGGCAAGCTCTGGATCAGATTTTGGATTATATTCTGTAGATTTTCCTCTTCTTGTACCAGTATGTCGCGTAGCTCTTTAGAATTTCTGGGAGCCGGCATATGTCTGCGTAAACGTTTCTTGCTCGTCCCAAACATATTCAATGCGATTTAAATCCAGACTGTGCGTAGGCCAAATAAATCGCGTGAGTTGAATCTCGTCAAGATACTTACTGAGTAATGATCCAGGCAGTGTGAGGTGGTGCATTATCATTGTACCACGTCGTCCAATCCAGCGTGCTGCAAATATGTCATCGAGATATTCTCTGACATGAATACCAAAATGTGGGGGAGCGCCGTCCTGTTGGAACCAAAGTGTTTCAGTGGGCATATCTGGATCTGCTTCATTGGGAAACATAACAGCTGAAGCAGGAACTAATTCAAAGCGTAAAAAGTCTAAGTAGCGTGTAGCTGTAAGGTTTCCCTCAAAAAAGTATGGTCCTAATATTCTGTTGTTGATGCCCATATATTCACTTTCTGAGGACGCAGCGTACGAGCTTCGCATATCCAGTGTGGGTTTTCCTGACTCCAGAATCGATAGTTATGCCTGTAAACTACTCCATATAAATAAAAAGTAGCTTCGTCCGAGAAGAGTATATTGAGTGGAAACCCATTATTCTCGTCACATCGCCTCAAAATTGCAAACGCCTGTCATAGTCATTTTTCAAGAGCTCTTGGACAAGACATACCTACCTTATATGGGTGGTATTTTTCTGTTTTCAAAAACCTCCCAATTGTACGTCTAGACGCAGGACTGTTTTGGCTGTGGCCGGCCACTTCTATGTATGTACTGGTGATCCTTAGCAATTGTTGAACAATGTACATCATCACCACTTATTTGTTTTTTGCAACGTTAATTCACACGTAGATAGCACTAAGTAGGTATTTCTAACTTTTTTGGTTTCAAAAGATTTTTTTCTCATTTCGTGGTAACCGCATGAGTAAAAAAAATAAACGGTGTGGTCAGATTCCATTTTTTACAAGCTTTTCAATGAGCCCATAAACGACATAGGTTTGCATTTGAAAAAAAAAGTTGGGGAGGGTTGAAAAAAATATTTCATTTTATTGCCAAAAAATGTGTACAAGGTGAAATCAATTGACGTATTTCAGCGTTTTTTTCCTAAAATACTGGTTAAAAACATATTAAATTCATTCCGGACTTTTGCGCACCCTGTATATAACAACCACGGTTTTATTTTTGTGATGTATTTCATTACGGACGATGAACTTCGACCTTTATTTCAATTGTAAGTTGAATATATAAGTTATGTTGTGTTTTTTATTTTGGTTATGAAATAATAAAGGCGATATTATTATTATTATTTTTATTATATACACAAAACCGGCGAGTCAAGTTTTTGTTGGGCCACTCTGTATGTTTTTTAAGGTGCTTTAAAACAACGGTTGCTTATGCATATTATCTCCAAGATGCTGATCTAAAATAAGTTAGGGAATCCGCACCCGGAACGAAGCTATTTATTTCTCGTCTTCGAACCGAACTACGCCACTGTCACAATCTGGAGCAGAGATATTTATAATTATGTGGAGATCTGGGAGAATTTATTTTTAGTGAACTCTCCGAAATAAGCACCTTGCTCCACCAATGTATAGATAGTAACTTTAAACTTTTACAGAGAACCAACTGCATGGCGACCTGAGGGGTGTGAAAATCGAAGACACCACGAACGAAGTGAACGAAATATGGCCGCCTTGAAATGGATTTAGCGGAAGTGGTTGAAGATTTAATTTGCACGTTCGACGGCTCAGGTGACACCACGATGGATACACTAGCTATGTTCATATTTGGCTGGATTTTGGCGGCCCTATTCGTGCTGTGGCTCGGCAAGATCATCTACGAGAAACTCCAAGCCCGGACCAAAACGAACGACATCAAAGCCAAGCTAATCGAATCACCGGCCAAAACGACGGACAGTGTTGATGTCGGAGAAGTGAAAGGGGTGAAAAAAATAGCCCCGGTGGCAAAATCTTCTGGCGGGGTGTACGTCCCTCCCACGCCTCCCGTGAGGAAACGGCTGACCAGGCAGAGCCCCGCTCCTGAGGTCAAGAAACCCAGATACACACCGGCCCCACAGTGCACCGGACCCGATAACGTTTGTGTTTTGTGGGTTAACGATGTGTTTCAGTGGTTGTACAACGATTTCGTCATTGTCAACGAGTTGCTGTGTGTTTGGATAGAGGCTTTAAACGATTATACGAAGAAGTCCGTAAGTGAGGTAAGTCTAAATCAGAATCAACTTCTTAACCAGAGGTTCCCAACAATTTTTATCATAGTCTACTTTCAAAATTTTTCTGGTACCGGTGGAACCCAAAAGTCGACAAAAAATGTGAAGATTAGATCTAACTATGGAAATTTGCATTGCGGCTACGTTCCAACAACGAATTAAAAATTTTTAAAAAGTGAGAATTAACTGGTTGATAAATCAATTGATTGTGCTGTAAGCGGATGTCCAAAAAGTGAAGGTGGTCAGTGACTGACCAACTTTAATTTTTGGACATCTATCACAGCACAAGACACCAGTCAATTGTCACTTATTTCGTTTGGAAAACTCCCCATTCGGTGTGGTAAATTAAAAAGAAAAATAGAATATTTTCTTATGTTATTTATTCAAATACATAATTGATACAAATCATGAAACAATAAAAATTAATTGTTGCTCCCGGGCGACTCCATTAATTCCAGTGGCGCATTTGCTTTTTCAGCTGCAGGAAAACCCGGAAAAACCTGCAGCACCACATCATCTGAAGATCTTTATCTGCCAATCTCCTCTCTTAGGAGAGGAGGGTGTCTCCAGAGGCTGTAATAAATTCAAAACATCGCCAGAACACTTCGTCACACGACTATCGTCAAAATTAAACCAGTCTGTTTCGCCTTTGACCAAGGCGAAAAAATAGTATATTATTGATTCGATGCGTGAAACACGTGGTCATATTCTCTTACGTTTGCCTCCATACTATTGTGTGTTCAATCCAATTGAAATGGTTTGGGCCACAATGAAAGAAAACTTGCGGAAATGTAATCAGTCTCTCACTTTGAATGCTGTAGTGCTTGGCAATATAAGGCGAGTGGTGAATGAAGTAGGTAATAGTGATGTGTGGAAGAACTGGGTGGCCCACATTATAAAAAAAAAGAACAAATATTATGTGCAAAGTTCCATAAACCCGATCGTCATTCAACCCCATGATGATTCCACCTCATCCGAATATAGTGAAGAAGAATTTTGATTTTTATAGCAATTTTGTTGGCCTCTATTATCTTGTAAATATATGTTTGACGATAATTTAGTGTGATTATTATTTGTGTTTTCATTGTATTTTAGAGTTTTCAACTCGGAAATTAACTACCTTAAATTTCGAAGTTTTTCATAATCACATAAAAACAGAAAATCATGCTCGGTGGGTTTTTGTGATAATGGCGCCTATTATTGAAATTGAAAATAAAGTGCTGTCTGAAACACAATGTATTAGAGGTTCCGAAGAGAAATACTTTTTTTAAAGATCGTTGGCGCCTTTTTAAACGCATATAATGGAATTTTGTTGTTATACTCAGAGAGAGAGAGAGAGAGAGAGAGAGAAAAGGTAGATAAAGAATTTATTAACCTTGATGCAATAATCTCAAAAATAGTAAAACTTCTTCTACGAATATTTCACATTTTTCAGTTTCTGTTAGTTTGGGACTTGAGCGTGATGAAAAGATACATCTGAAAAAGAGAATATTTATATATTTCTGTTCAATTGTTAGAATTATTTTTCGGTAGAGATTTCTGAAGTGTTTTTCTGGCATTTTAAAAAATGGTACCATTGTCTAGATATTTGTATTGTTTGTCTTCGGTACGTTTCCAAAACTAATAAATAAATTTTATCAGCTGTTGAAAACATTTCTATGCTCTGAAAGTGCATTTAGATAAGAACACGGCATTGGGAGTATATGCCAATGATTACCCAATTGTTGTTACTATTGCTGTGATAAGTTGAGGAAGAAAACACAGAATGATAATCACTCGGTTTTATTTACTTGCAAGGTAAAACTTAACGACAGAAATGATGACGAAGAAAACTTATCTTAAGTATCTGAGTTTAAGCATATTAATAACTGACAAATAATTGAAATGAATCACAGTAAAACAAAAACACTAATGAAATTTATGTAATTGTGATTTTCCACCGACAATACTTTGTAGTTGTGGACCAATTTTACTTGTACCAATTATCAAAAGAGATTTAAGATGCTCATCGGTTAATTGAGATTTGTAAACATTCTTTGTGTACTTTATCTTGGAAAACGTTTTCTCACACAAGTAAGTAGTACCAAAACAGAAAACAACCCACGGGCAAATTTATGCAAATTATCAAATTGTTCCAGTGGAATTATGAAATTCCAACAAAGATGAATTTTGATATTTGTTCTTAAGCATACAACTGCACCATAAATCAATAATTTCCATTTGGACTTCTGGAGCGAGAGTTTCAATGTCAGAATCAAAAGGATTTTGAAAAAGCTTAATTTCATTCGCAATGACATCAAAATCTGAGAAACGAGTATCAAAGTTTATCTTCAAAGCACTCAAAGTTTTGATGGCAAAATTGACGGGAAATTCAGTCTCTGTAGTGTGGATGAATATTTCACATGTTTCAAAATGTGTGAAACCATTAACATAAGGGTCAATAATTTGAAACAATATATTAATATGGCTCAGGCACACTTCAAAAAGTTTATGGTAAAAGTCTGTGATAAAAAATTTTATATGTTGACAAAACAGGCTCAAAAACTAAAACAATCAGAAATATTAAAATAAAGGTCAATAATTAAAATAAGATATGTAATATCTTATTTTATTAAATAGTAAATAATAAATAATAAAAATAAGTAATATGGCTAAAGCACACTTCAAAAAGTCTATGGATAAAAGTCTGTGATAAAAAAATTTATAAGTTGCGAAGTCACCCGAAAGAAATTCCTCAATAATATAATAAGCTTTATCTAGCAGAAGTTTTTTTACTCTTTTTCGAAACTGTTTGTAGCATGTTAACTTTCTGATTGGAAGGGGGAGATGATTGAAATATTTTTTGCTATTATAAAGAATCTAATTTTTTATTTATGTTGTTGACGGGATAGGAAAAGGAATATTGAATGCGAGACAAGTGGCACAACTCTGAGTTGAGTTAGAGATGTTATCTTTACTCCCCGGAGTGTTCGCATTTTTGTTTTGGTGTATCCACAGGATGGCTTCTGTAATATGTATACATGGAAGTGTTAAAATTTGCATTTTGATGAACAATGGTTTGACATGTTCCCTTAGTCCAGCCTAAGCCATAGTTTTAACAATTTTTTTTTGATTTATCAATAACTGGTGGCACGCTGAGCTTGTGCCCCATAATAAAATCCCATACATCAAATGGCACTGGACCATACCGTAATATACAGTTTTCAGCACTTCAATTGATACTATTTCTCTGAGATTTCTAAATAAAAACTGACTTCTGGACAACGTTTATTGCAATTACTGAATGTGTTCTTTCCAGTTCAGGTTTCATGTTTTCCATTTGTGTGAGATATCATCGAACCTTTTTCATTCATTTGAAAGACCCATGCTAGGTGGTCCGTACCCGAAACGTCCAATTTTGCATGACTGGCGTACAAATCAGGCTAAATTCGACCCTTGACATGTATTATGTTGGCTTTGAGGACCGATGTGGTTTGTGGCTTATTCGCATACACCTGCGACTTAAGAAAACCCCACAAATAACTCTAACGGGGTCAAAATCCAATGTGGCATGATACACCACATGTCGTTGGTGTCCAGATCAAACAATTCAGACCAAAACAAGTTGGTAATCATCGACCTAGAGTGCTCGCCATTGGTAGTTTCCAAAGAAATATGGACCGGTAACGCCGCCAGCTTAAAATCCACACTAAACAGTGACTTTTTTGAGATGCTTTAGACGTTCTTGGACCTCATGTGGCTTGGTATTATTCCAAATTCGTCAATTATTCGTCCAGAAGTGGACCTCATCGCTGAAGATGATTTTTCGATGAAAATTATTGTCAATTTCCAACTGCTCCAGAGCCCATTCAGCGAACACACGTCGTGGTCTATGGTCGTTTACCTTCAGTTTCTGGATCAGCTGAATTTTGTACGGGTGCAGACCGAAGTGAAGACGCAAAATTCGCTAAGATGTGGTGTGCGAAGGCCGAGTTCTTGTGAGCAACGAGAAATCGACTGTCCCAGATTCTCCTGTACACCCTCACAAACAGCAGCGATGTATTCGGCAGATCTTGCGTGTCGTCAACATACGGGTGTTGGTCGATCGTTTACTGAACCACTTGGCGTAAAATAGGAGAAGCGCGCGGTACGTTGTCTGAACAGAACACCCACAGTGATAATATCCATATTGATAATTTTATTATTTGCACGTGTTATTGAATGCTATATCCATCCATAGTGATGTGGAAAAATAGATTAAATAAATTTCAATTGATTAGACAGATGTAACTATAGCAATATGGCCGTTATCAAATGTCAAAGTTCAGAGGTCCCTGTTGGAAGACTTCATATATCTCTATAGATCCACAAGCTATCGAATTAAAATAAATAAAGTTTTAAAAACTAAATAATTCGTTTTTGGAAAATATCGAACTAAAAAATTAAAAATATTTTTTTTAATAAGCTTTAAACAATAACGAACGAAAAATACCAGTATTATTGTGAAAAAAGCGACGGGCCCTTAATATACAAAAAATATGTCACAAAGCGCCCACGCTTTTTTCACAATAATACTAGTATTTTTCGTTCGTTATTGTTTTAAGCTTATTTAAAAAAATATTTTTAACTTTTTAGTTCGATGTTCTTTGAAAGCATATTTTTTAGTTTTTTAAAATATATTTATTTTTCATTTTTTTGTTTCGTATGCTATAAAAACGTGTTTTTTAGTTTTTTTAAACTTTATTCATTTTATCTAAACTTTGGGATCAATCAGCCGTATATTGTTTAGAAAAATGATCATTGATATTTTCCGATTCCGGAGAGGGAATCTGAAAATCAGCTACCAAGCCCAAGGCAGCAGGCGCGCAAGGGAGGGTTACAAATAAGGCAGCAGGAGCGCGTGTTAATACATAAAAATACTTTTTCAAATGATGAAATACATGTAAAGTGAGTTCGAATTATATAAAGGCGGTTATGTACAGCACCATCTGCCCGCGAATAGATCAAGCAAT
Source organism: Leptinotarsa undecemlineata (assembly GCA_015342065.1). Taxonomy (NCBI): domain Eukaryota; kingdom Metazoa; phylum Arthropoda; class Insecta; order Coleoptera; family Chrysomelidae; genus Leptinotarsa; species Leptinotarsa undecemlineata. Next base: position 2,636 of record WOGP01003948.1, on the reverse strand, counting down.
GATGTCGATAATTCTGTCAAATACAGATCCTGAGCTTGAGAGTTACAAACAAACTGACATACAAACATACATACATACAGACTAATAAAAGTGTGCTAATGTCGCAAGCAAAGTGCATTTTTCGGAATTGAACATAACCAAAGGCCTTGGATAGAAAAAATCTAGAGGATGTCGATAATCTTCGAAAAGATTATAATTCACGGTAATGAATAATGGAATTATTTGAAATAAAACCGATGACCATCTCTTCCCTGCGAATATTCTTTGAGCCTGAAACATTCTCGAACGAACATTATTATTCGAAAGGCATCACTTAGCCCTGAACTTTGAGCGATACACAGCAGATACTTTCTCTCACATTTCTCGCTTTCAGGGAAGTTTCAGTTTCTATTGATAAAGGGGCTTCTCTGATTGACCCAGCCATTATCTGAAGGTCAAACAATGCTCGGTGTTTCCTTGGTTGATTCGAGCTATTGTTCCACGAACAATCAGTTCTGCCATATATTTCAATACCTGCCGTTTCTGTATTCAGCGTTGGGATGTAAAAGAGAATGAACGCTTCTTTGAAAAGCTAAATGGCGGCCTTTCAAATAAGTTACGTGATGATTTCTGCAGTGAAAGGAGAACTTCTCGATTTAGATAATGAGTGGTTTTGAAGATTGTAACTTTTTATTCTTGTTGTAATGTCCTACTAGTTCTATTTTTAAGTTATTACAGTACGCTACTAATTTTTCATTATCATTTCAATTCTTTCCTATTTACCATCGTTAAATCAATAAATTATTGGGATGCAATTTCAGTTTTCAAGAGTTCTTCAAGTTCTTAGTACCAGTACTAAGTAGTAGAAACAAAAATTATAATCGCATTTAATTTTTTATATACTGGTCCTTTCTTCTCCTAAAAATGTGTCTGGGCAGACTTCCCTGGCGAATTTTGAGCTCATGGTGATGGTGGAGCATTTGTGGCGACGTTTGAAATAGAGTTTTCTTAATAGGAGTTTATATTTGATTTCAATTTTTCGTGTACTGAGAAATATGTAAAAGACTTATGACGTAGTTTGGTGTTTTTCACCAACAGTTTGATCATGCTATTCCCATCTTGTGTTACCCAGGTTATAGCAATTCTTCAGTCTTCAACAACAGTTTGTTATTCACGCTATTCGCATCTTGTGTTATCCAGGTTATAACAATTCTTTAGTCTAGATAATTCAGTAGCAAATTTCTTTCCTGGAGCAAAAAGTGAAAACATAACAAATCAACGTCAAGTCGATGACGTACCTTTTCTTTCTGGACCAGAGACTGAATGGATTTAAATGGTTTACCAGATTCAGTGTCGTCATCTACAGTGTAAGTTTCTGGACCTGTAACTGTTTTTAGTTTAGTGGTTTCTTGTCGCCATCTAGCTTATCAAAACCTGAAAGCGATCTGCTGTAGTAGAAGACGGAGATAAAGTTGAACCCTTTTTTAGCGTGGACAAATAAGTTTTGCTGAAGGTCCTCTTCTAACTCTCTGCAGTTCATATACTTTCATTGAACTCAAAAGAAATAAGAATGCGTTGTTATTAGGAAGATTAACTGCGGCGAATAGAATTTGCAGCCATGCTTACAATTGTATCACAGACATCCAAACTGCACTTGGATCATTGATATACCTAAGGGTTACATTCAATGTGGTCGGATAATGCTACAATGATCTCAAAGAACTGTCAGACAAGAATAGATTGGCTATTTCCCAGCACACTTTGGAATGTGAAGCAATGAATGGCTACGAAGGCATCAGAATAAATGGTACACAACCATTCCAGAAAATGGAAATTCAATTCATGAAAACACGGTTCTCAGCAACTAACTTTTAAAACGGCTTCGAAGTTCAGGCTGTCCTTGCACACATGTCTGGACATATTTGTTTGAGATTTTTTCCCTTTCACCCATATATTGGTTAGGTTAGGTCCAAAGTGAGTGGGTCTATTCGGCCCTCCACTTCAAACCGCAAGGGTTTTTTGTAGCTCACAACTATTCAAACTTGGCCAACTGAACCCAGCTTCTTAACGAAGCCGATTAGTTTGTATGGTGAGTGGTCTTTCAGTTTAGATGGCAAGAGTACGGCTCTGCCGAACTCTAAACACCTCATTCGGTCCCCAGCGGACGATAGTCAAGTTGCAAGATTCCCACCTTGATACCCACGACAACCTTCCCATATGAGGGTTTTTGCACGTCCTTAGATTCAGCCGTGTAGGGCTTTTTCGCCTCTGCAATGGAATTCTAAGACAGCTATCGTATTGTTTGAGATGGCAGTAGGAATTCTAAGTGGTAGTTGGTATCGTTTCGTGTCTCAAATTTTTGTAATTGTAATAGGTGTAGATCTATCGTTTAAATATTTCGATATATGTTTTTCTTTTCAATAGTACATGTTTCCTTTTTCAACTATTCAAAATCCTAACCTGAAAACGAAATAGATTAAAGTATTTGTGGATGTTTTGTGATTTGTTTATTAAAAAAAAAGAACATTATGCTGCCCATAGTCCACCAAGAAATTATGCAGAATAATCCACCTATAAGGCGATTAAGAAGACATAGATTCCAATTAAGGAATAGATACAATCCATTCGATCTTCCTGAAAGAAGATTTATTGAATTG